>JAXIVJ010003845.1:0-89157 GCA_036785665.1 Chirona hameri
CAGACAGTGACAGACGCGAGACCATAGTCAGGCAGTGACAGACGCGAGACCACAGTCAGGCAGTGACAGACGCGAGACCACAGTCAGGCAGTGACAGACGCGAGACCACAGTCAGGCAGTGACAGACGCGAGACCACAGTCACACAGTGACAGACGCGAGACCACAGTCACACAGTGACAGACGCGAGACGACAGTCAGACAGTGACAGACGCGAGACCAGTCAGGCAGTGACAGACGCGAGACCACAGTCAGGCAGTGACAGACGCGAGACGACAGTCAAGCAGTGACAGACGCGAGACGACAGTCAGACAGTGACAGACGCGAGACGACAGTTACCGTCCCGTTCAGTCGATTGGTTTGTCGTTTACGCGGTGTCTAACGCAGAGGACTGAGTGTGGAGTACCTAGCTTCAGAAGTCTAAGGCCCATGAGGGCTGCCTTTAACAGACCGTCGTTTCCATACCACACATTCAAACGGTATGCCACCAGAAAAGGAGACGCTATGAAGCCGGAGCGACCTCAGCAATAGCCTGTTCGGCTCAGGACAAGGCAATAACTACGCGGCCCGGGTGTAGTTGTGGCGGTACTAACCCAGTGACCTACGCGGCCCGGGTGTAGTTGTGACGGTACTAACCCAGTGACCTACGCGGCCCGGGTGTAGTTGTGACGGTACTAACTGAGTGACCTACGCGGCCCGGGTGTAGTTGTGACGGTACTAACCGAGAGACCTACGCGGCCCGGGTGTAGTTGTGACGGTACTAACCCAGTGACCTACGCGGCCCGGGTGTAGTTGTGACGGCACTAACCGAGTGACCTACGCGGCCCGGGTGTAGTTGTGACGGTACTAACCCAGTGACCTACGCGGTCCGGGTGTAGTTGTGACGGTACTAACCCAGTGACCTACGCGGCCCGGGTGTAGTTGTGACGGTACTAACTGAGTGACCTACGCGGCCCGGGTGTAGTTGTGACGGTACTAACCGAGAGACCTACGCGGCCCGGGTGTAGTTGTGACGGTACTAACCGAGTGACCTACGCGGCCCGGGTGTAGTTGTGACGGTACTAACCGAGTGACCTACGCGACCCGGGTGTAGTTGTGACGGTACTAACCGAGTGACCTACGCGGCCCGGGTGTAGTTGTGACGGTACTAACCGAGTGACCTACGCGGCCCGGGTGTAGTTGTGACGGTACTAACCGAGTGACCTACGCGGCCCGGGTGTAGTTGTGACGGTACTAACCGAGTGACCTACGCGGCCCGGGTGTAGGTGTGACGGTACTAACCGAGTGACCTACGCGGCCCGGGTGTAGTTTTGACGATACTAACCGAGTGACCTACGCGGCCCGGGTGTAGTTGTGACGGTACTAACCGAGTGACCTACGCGGCCCGGGTGTAGTTGTGACGGTACTAACCGAGTGACCTACGCGGCCCGGGTGTAGTTGTGACGGTACTAACCCAGTGACCTACGCGGCCCGGGTGTAGTTGTGACGGTACTAACCGAGTGACCTACGCGGCCCGGGTGTAGTTGTGACGGTACTAACCGAGTGACCTACGCGGCCCGGGTGTAGTTGTGACGGTACTAACCCAGTGACCTACGCGGCCCGGGTGTAGTTGTGACGGTACTAACCGAGGGACCAGACGTCCGAGCGGACGTCGTAGAAGCGGGTCTTGGTCGGGTCAATCCGCTCCGGCTGCAGGCACAAAGATAGAGACGCACATTCAAATCAGAGACACGGGCAGAAACACAGCAGAGACAGACGGGCCACAGACGGGTCAGAGCAGAGACACAGACGGGCCACATACGGGTCAGAGACGGGTCAGAGCAGATACACTGACGGATGTTCACAAACACAGGAACGTAAATATAAAATATAAATATATAAATACTATAAATATCGCACAACTTATTACAGCCAACAATAGCTCAAATACACACAATGGTTCGCATAATTAGAACAATCGAAGCCAGGTAGAGTAGTATTCGATACACCTTCTGTGACGAGGTCACTGTGTGTTCCGTGACTGTAGTTGACCTCTTCTCAGCTAACTCCACCGGGACCGCATCAAAGGTTAACGATGTCCATCCCCGCCGGAGGGCCAGGTAGAGCGGCGGAGAGGCTGGGCAGAGTGGCGGAGGAGGCAGAGTGGAGGAGGAGGAGGCAGAGTGGCGGAGTGCAGCTGTAACGGCCAGACTGTGTTATACCCTATTTTCAGCTGTACATCAGGTACACCAATTTGTCATTTTTTACAATGACTATCTGCAGTCTGCAGTACGCAGTCTGCTCATGCCGCGCTGTGCCGCGCCGTGCCGAGCCGCGCCGGGCCGCGAGCCGCCGCCAGACGCCCATCAACAATAAACACCCTCCACGGGTGACGACGCATAGAACGCAGACCACCGCATCGCGAGACCTGCTCTGCATAACTTCCTGGAGGTGGAGTTAAAATCTAGCCAATCATGTGTTATTACGTATAGTGCAATTCCTAATGAGTAACCTATCGTGTGCCTCTACGTGTAGTCCAAAATGTGTGTAGCCAATCACCGCGATGTGCCGGACGGAGCCGAGGTTAGCTCGGCTCAGTCGCAGCGAGGGAGAGCAGATTCCGGACAGCACCCGACCAAGCAAGACTGCTGCTCCGCTTCTCACTGTTTTGTTTACTGTGCAAATATTACTTCTCCTCTCAACTGGACTTTTCTCTGACTGCGACTGCCGAAGGCCGCGCCCCGCTTGGGCACCGAGAAACCGGCCTGCTACACAGCAGCAGGACGGGAGCAGGACGGGAAGACCAGAGTACTTATAGCAATGAGTAGGTTCAAGTTTGGCGACTGCCATGGCGACGTCACGCCTGGTTCAAACTAGAATAAACTAACTATGTTACCACGTCAACTATCTCTGGTATGCTTTTTGGAATAGTTCTTATTTTCTTCTGGAATTTCAACTATATAGTAGGATATGGTTATCACATCGGAAAAGAAAACGAAATATGTTTAATACAATTTTATGTGTATTCGAATGCAAATAATATTTGAAGTTCATTGATACATCAAAGTTATTGGAAAAATGCCTATAAACACCATTTTAACGATAAATCACAATTAGTCAGCAGTAACAGAGTTTGCATTCAGGCGGGAAATTTCGAACCCCTCAGGTATATTTAGCGTGTGGATGGTGTAACATGTAATGATGCATGACGTATCTTAAGAAGGTTTAAAAAAATAATACAAAAAGTTTGAATAGGCATTTTTCTTTGCATAGGCGTAGGAACAGGGGGGGGGGCATGACCCCCTCACTTTTCGGCCATTTTTGGGGCTAAAATCTGTATTTTTGCTTGGTGAGAAAAGTGTGTGATGGCAAAAGGTTCGCCAAGACGAGAACAGCCCAAATCTGCAAAGGAATATTTCATAGGGGGTTGGGGTTCTCTCAAAACGAGATCAGTTTCACTGCCCCCCCCCCCCACACTTTTCGTGACGTTCCTACGTCCCTGTTTTCTTGCGCCCATCGCGACGAATACGCTTCACGGCACCAGCATGGGCCGAAGTTGGGCTGGTGGCGGCGGTACAGTCTCTGGCAAGGCGCCTCAGCGCTCCAACTTGCGGCCGGCGGCGGCAGTGTACAGCCTCTGACAGCGGCAAGGGCGGATCCAGCCGGTCGTTTTTTTTTTCGGGAGAGGGGGGGGGGGGGGGGGGGCAACCAGTTTGAGCGAACCTTACCTAGGTGCCCACAATTTCGAATTTCTCCCCGGATTTGGGCCATTTTTTTCAACCACACGATTTCCAATGATTCCAAAAAGAAGCTTTTCGACCTTTTAGGATATCGAAAAAGGTGTACCTATGTTTTCGTTCCAAACTGCCAGGAAAAAAATGTGTGCTGAATCAAGCCGGCTTTGCAAGGACAGATCCATCGGTTCGTCTTCGGGGCTAACTACTTTTTGCTATAAGGTTCGACGACCCTTGCCAAAAAACAAGAGTATCTTATAATTAAATCGATTTTTTTACGGTCTAGGAAAACAAAATGTTAGTGGAAAGAAGCTAACAGAAATTTAAAACAGAACTTGGAGCATCAAATAAATTGTAGTTTTCTTCAGAATTTCCAGCTCCGAATCTCGGATAGTAAACCGAGGGGAGGGTCCGACCGGAAAAATAAATACGGATTTCGCTGCATAAATGTTTGTCGTTGTTATCTGTTAGGCTCCGATAAAAAAGAGCTAAAGACGAGGACGTCAAACACGATCGAACCGGTCGCACTTCCGCCATTCAAAACAATGAATAGCGGATCATGGCGTCAAATTCGATATGCATTTCAAGAAACTTTAGCTACCCATCTATGCACCGCATACGGATAGGATGATCAACTTCCGTTGCCAGGTTCTTGAACAAATATGTCCCCGCTCCCGGACTTGAGGCCCTTTGCGCATCTCGGCGGGCACTGGGCATAGGATACGACACACGCAGACGAAGTAACCGATACCTACTACGGTGAACGCTGCATCTCTCATATTACTGCCATACAGCCCATGGCAGAAAACCTCTCCGAGCATTCAGGGTTGCTTACCTGCGGCAGCCAGCCAGGCAGCGGCAGCCTGAAATAATCTAGCTGGCGATTTCCCGATCGCCCAAAGAAGTCAACGACTTCGCTGACGGATGACATTAGGTATCGGTGGGCTTCGCGCATGATCAGCGCCTCCATCCGGAGCTCGGTCATTGTCGCTCGGAGAGAGGATAGAGTCTTCTCCACCTTACTGAACACCCTCTCCGCCTCCGCCGTTATAACCGGAAGAACGGCAAGGACCTACAGGAAAAAGGATGGATTTGGACCGATTGTTCTATTGTAGACTTGTTTGACCGAAATGGTGCTGGATAGAAATAATGAAATAAGGGCACATGTAAACGTGATAATTATTAAACTTATAAATTACCCCTCGCCCTGGTGGGGGTCATTTTGACCCCCGGAGGTTTTGCGAGAATAGCGGAAAAACAGCGGCGCGTAGTGCCGCCAAATTTGGCAAAAATGGCAAATTTTTCCAAATTTGCCCAGTACCGTTCCAAAAACGAAAATATAACATGTATTGGACTTCATGTCGGAGGGGGGGGGGGGGGGGGGGAGGAGGGACATAGTTTTCCTCCCTCTTGGAACAGTCTGGGGGGTGGGGGGTCATTGGCCCCCCTGGATCCGCCTTTGGTATGGAAACCCAACCACCCGAGTGAACCAGATGAGCTATACGTACCGTTTTGGCTTTGATAGAAAACATAGGTACCTTTCCATTTCATTTGTTTCTTTTTCTTTTAAATATGATTATCGAAGTCGACTGCCTCTTCATGACAATGTCCTAATCGCCAGTACCGAATAATTCAAAACTTTGAACTTTAAACTTCCCACGCGTAGAGCGCAGCACGCTTCGATTTAGTACTAACAGCAACTGCTATTCGCACCATCCGCGACACATTTAGCAATGTGACTCTTGTGCTTCCAATTGCTCCTAAATGAAGGTATTTATGCAACACGAGCCACGGAAGGGGCGCTTTTCTTTCGGAAATTCAGTCTTTTTCGTTTGTTTTAGTTTTCTTTTCTAGAAAATTTGACATTTTATTAATATTTTTGAGGAAACATTCAGACTCAAATAATTATTAAGTACGTGGTACCTTTTTTTTTGGGGGGGGGGCAAAATACATATACCCCTTCCAGGCTTTGGGGGGGGGGGCATGACCGGATTGCCCCCCCCCCCCTGTATCTATCCGCCAGTGGACAGCGGACCCCCCGCTCCGGCGCGCCGTGTGGGCGGAACATGCCTTCACTCGACCGAGTATTGAGGACGTTTGGAGTGCTTCATGTAAAATCGGAGGCAATTCCAGGAATCTTGAAAAAACGAACTTCCCATTGAGTATAAATACTTGTATCCATCTTTCTTAGATAACAAATTAAAGGGGGGTAACTACCATGCCACTTTGCATTGCCATATCACTGTGGAGCGGGATTCGACTGCCTTGGTGACGTTACGACTACCAAACAACTTGCCCCCCCCCCCCCTCCCCGGGAGGACAGCCGGCAGACGGCAATGTGTGAGGTCTCAAATGGCACGTCAGACACGAGGCAGCATAGGTCAGAACCAAGGCTACTAGAAGTAAGGATAGCACCAATCGGTAAATACATGTTGCCATGACAACACGCGAGAGCCTGGTTGTAGCCAGCTTGATGATGGTGATGATGATGGTGATGGTGATGGTGATGGTGATGTTGATGATGATGGTGATGATGGTGATGATGATGGTGATGATGGTGATGATGATGATGATGGTGATGATGATGATGATGATGATGATGATGATGATGATGATGATGATGATGATGATGATGATGATGATGATGATGATGATGATGATGATGATGATGATGATGATGATGATGATGATGATGATGATGATGATGATGATGATGATGATGATGATGATGATGATGATGATGATGATGATGATGATGATGATGATGATGATGATGATGATGATGATGATGATGATGATGATGATGATGATGATGATGATGATGATGATGATGATGATGATGATGATGATGATGATGATGATGATGATGATGATGATGATGATGATGATGATGATGATGATGATGATGATGATGATGATGATGATGATGATGATGATGATGATGATGATGATGATGATTGTGATGATGATGGTGATGATGATGATGATGATGATGGTGATGATGATGGTGATACAAATGGTAATTTTAGTTTAAAGGCGTCGTAACTGCATGGGTACCGAGCGGGCGCGAAGCGCACCAGATTTCTTTCATCAACTAGAAGAAAATATACACATGCCCACCACACACTGCCCAGCCCACCGTAGCAGCTGTAGTTTTCAGGTTATTTCTTTGCAACTACAGGGTGGGTGTGTCTGAAAATGTGCACATCAGAACTTCTATGTCGTAAAAGTATGGTTTCGAAGTATCGAAACGATGTGTTGTCGGGTTTAAGAGCAGCACGCGCCGACGTACCAACCTATGGCCTGTTCTCTCTTTGAAGACCAATGGGAATGTATTTCCGTTTACTGCGCAACAATCACCGGAATGATCGAGCGCGTGGTAAACCTCCCGCAAGGTCGAGCTTACCCTCCATGCGAAGCGAAGATTTGCTACCTTTGAAATTGCCGACTCAGGAAATGAAGTCATCCCTCAAACACGGCGTGTTCATGACAACAGCGCAACACGGCTTAGATATAGATATATCTATATCTATATCTATACGGCAACACGGCAACACGGCTTACGACAAATGAAGTCAGTACGCAATTTGCCGTGTCCTTTTTAACTCAAAGCCAAGTTCTTAAATGCTCTTTTACATTGGGAAAGAACACAACAACCACCCACTCAGTTCCCGACCCAATAAGGGCGGCTTAATGGCTATCTGGCGTTGATAAAGTCAATCCTACAATCATCACTATGTAAACATGTACCACTTTGATACCATTTAGCATGGCTGAGCAGAACTCTAGGAAAACAAACACGGAGAAAACCCGAATGGACGCGCGGCTGTCATGACGTCATGATACGGGGCCCATAACTGAGTTTGTAAACCGCTCCATTCGGTAATGTCTGGCGCCGGGGGGCACACCGCAACTAATAAGTCCCACAATCGAGTCTGCACATGGGCAGTGATAGTGATCGGTAACATCTTCCGCATGGCGTAACGCCAAATTGGGCCGACTTACCTGCCACACACCAGGTTTGGTGCCCGGTTTACCTGGTGAGCTCATAACCAGCTAACAGCTGAATTGACCACAAGGTGGTACGGGAATAAATCATTTCACCGTGTCATTATTGGACATGCGTATCGTGCATTTTGCAGCATCACATACCGACATTGAACACGATAACTCCCAGGCAGCTGGTGTTCAGCGTGGGCTGTGTCAAACGTCCTACAGTGAATCCTTCAACTTCAGCCTATACGTGATTCTGACACCCCACAGCACACCCCAAGACACTCTCAGCAGCTAGGAGGGAAGACGAAGAGGACGGAGGACGAAGAGGACGGAGGACGAAGAGGACGGAGGAAGAAGAGGAGGGAGGACGAAGAGGAGGGAGGACGAAGAGGAGGGAGGACGAAGAGGAGGGAGGATGAAGATGAGGGAGGATGAAGAGGAGGGAGGACGAAGAGGAGGGAGGATGAAGATGAGGGAGGACGAAGATGAGGGAGGACGAAGAGGAAGGAGGACGAAGAGGAGGGAGGACGAAGAGGAGGGAGGATGAAGAGGAGGGAGGACGAAGAGGAGGGAGAATGAAGAGGAGGGAGGACGAAGAGGAGGGAGGACGAAGAGGAGGGAGGATGAAGAGGAGGGAGGATGAAGAGGAGGGAGGACGAAGAGGAGGGAGGATGAAGAGGAGGGAGGAAGAAGAGGAGGGAGGAAGAAGAGGAGGGAGGACGAATAGGAGGGAGGACGAAGAGGAGGGAGGACGAAGAGGAGGGAGGATGAAGATGAGGGAGGATGAAGAGGAGGGAGGACGAAGAGGAGGAAGGATGAAGATGAGGGAGGACGAAGATGAGGGAGGACGAAGATGAGGGAGGATGAAGATGAGGGAGGATGAAGATGAGGGAGGATGAAGAGGAGGGAGGATGAAGAGGAGGGAGGACGAAGATGAGGGAGGACGAAGATGAGGGAGGACGAAGATGAGGGAGGACGAAGATGAGGGAGGATGAAGAGGAGGGAGGACGAAGAGGAGGGAGGACGAAGAGGAGGGAGGACGAAGAGGAGGGAGGATGAAGAGAGGGAGGATGAAGAGAGAGAGGACGAAGAGGAGGGAGGACGAAGAGGAGGGAGGACGAAGAGGAGGGAGGATGAAGAGGAGGGAGGATGAAGAGGAGGGAGGATGAAGAGGAGGGAGGATGAAGAGGAGGGAGGATGAAGAGGAGGGAGGACGAAGAGGAGGGAGGAGGAAGAGGAGGGAGGACGAAGAGGAGGGAGGACGAATAGGAGGGAGGATGAAGAGAGGGAGGACGAAGAGGAGGGAGGAAGAAGAGGAGGGAGGATGAAGAGGAGGGAGGATGAAGAGGAGAGAGGACGAAGAGGAGGGAGGATGAAGAGGAGGGAGGATGAAGAGCAGGGAGGATGAAGAGGAGGGAGGACGAAGAGGAGGGAGGACGAAGAGGAGGGAGGAGGAGGATGAGGGAGGAGAGTGAAATTGAGAGACAGTAATTCAACTTACCGCCATGTAGGGCCGGCAGCCGGCGTCTCTGGTCTTAGCGATGCTGTCCACCAGCTGGCCGCTGATGCCGAAGTCACACAGCTTGATGTTGCCGCGGCGGTCCAGCAGGATGTTGGACGGCTTCACGTCGCGATGGATGATCTTCAGCTGCTCCTTGAGGTAGTTGAGCGCCTTCACCGTCTGTCCAGGATGGAGGGAGGGATGTGACACGAGACAGATACAGCGGGGTTATGGTGGGCTAACGAGCGGACAGAAATGGACCGCAGATGCGGCGACGTGGAGGCATCGAACAGACAATAAGGGCAACAGGGTATCAAAAGATGTAATGTGGGAGGAATACTAGTTAAGAAATGACATGAAGACAGAAAATGAAGACCACATTAAACAGCGGAGAAACACGCCACATACATCACGCGACGAGAAATGCATGGTGCGTGTAATAATAATAGGTCCACATATTCGTGAATCCACCGTTCTTAGCATATGAGAGGAAGGTTTAGCCGTACATACAAGGCGACGCATCTATTACAAGACTGAGAACCACAAAAACAAGCCACAAACACATCAGAGCAAGGGTGAGATAAGTGAACTATACATAGCATCGCAGTTGAGCGCGACTGACCACCATACGTTATCCTGGCCAGACATCACGTTCTGGTGCAACGCTAAAGCAACAAAGAAACTCCCCGAATTCTGGCATGCAAACAGGAATACATGAATGTTAAAACCGCGAATTAACAGCCGGCAGACGGCCACCAGTGACTGGCGCGCGACAGGTCGAGCCCGGCACGAGCGGTGAACTTCCAGCGTGTTAGAACGGGTGCCTGATTCCAGTAATGTAGTCTGGATTGGAGCCCCGGTCGCCACATTACTCTCATTTTCTTATACAGTCGACTGAACGCAGCGTGTTGGTGTTGGCTTCTTTCAGGCCCAATTATCCTGTTTTTATTCCGGTAATCGAATATTCTATTTATCTATATTTATGACCCAACATCCTTCACAAACATCTTTCAGTCCACCCGCCTACGATTTTCCCGTCATTCAACTGGTGGTCTATTACGGCGGACAATTTGACAAATACACATAATTTCCCAGAGTTTCCGAGTATATCCATACATTGTACATATCACATGTATATGTAGTATCACACCACAATAGGCAAACAATACAAATTATGATCACATTATTGTACTGCAATGATCCTCAGCCGACGACTGAGGTAACCTTCTGTAGTATCACGATCCTCAGCCGACGACTGAGGTTACCTTCTGTAGTATCACGATCCTCAGCCGACGACTGAGGTAACCTTCTGTAGTATCACGATCCTCAGCCGACGACTGAGGTAACCTTCTGTAGTATCATGATCCTCAGCTGACGACTGAGGTAACCTTCTGTAGTATCACGATCCTCAGCCGACGACTGAGGTAACCTTCTGTAGTATCATGATCCTCAGCTGACGACTGAGGTTACCTTCTGTGGTATCATGATCCTCAGCTGACGACTGAGGTAACCTTCTGTAGTATCATGATCCTCAGCCGACGACTGAGGTTACCTTCTGTAGTAGCATGATCCTCAGCCGACGACTGAGGTAACCTTCTGTAGTATCACGATCCTCAGCCGACGACTGAGGTAACCTTCTGTAGTGTCATGATCCTCAGCCGACGACTGAGGTAACCTTCTGTAGTATCACGATCCTCAGCCGACGACTGAGGTAACCTTCTGTAGTATCATGATCCTCAGCCGACGACTGAGGTTACCTTCTGTAGTATCACGATCCTCAGCCGACGACTGAGGTAACCTTCTGTAGTATCATGATCCTCAGCCGACGACTGAGGTAACCTTCTGTAGTATCATGATCCTCAGCCGACGACTGAGGTAACCTTCTGTAGTATCACGATCCTCAGCCGACGACTGAGGTAACCTTCTGTAGTATCATGATCCTCAGCCGACGACTGAGGTAACCTTCTGTGGTATCATGATCCTCAGCCGACGACTGAGGTAACCTTCTGTAGTGTCATGATCCTCAGCCGACGACTGAGGTTACCTTCTGTAGTATCACGATCCTCAGCCGACGACTGAGGTAACCTTCTGTAGTATCATGATCCTCAGCCGACGACTGAGGTTACCTTCTGTAGTATCACGATCCTCAGCCGACGACTGAGGTAACCTTCTGTAGTATCACGATCCTCAGCCGACGACTGAGGTAACCTTCCAGGAATGACAGCAATCAAAAGAAGAAGAAAAACGCCCGAACATATCCCAAGTCAACATCAACAGCTAGCCGTAAAACCGCGGCCGTGCCTTGAACCCGACCAAATGCGCTATAAACATTCATATATCTACGGAGTTAACGTTCGTGTTATTACGAAATGAGCCGTCCCGAACGCATCCTTACCGCCACTGTGATCTTGCCGAGGATGTTCTCCGGGATGCGCGAGTGGCCGTGTTCGTAGATGAACTTGTAGAACTTGTCCAGTGACGTGTCCATCAGCTCCATACAGATCCAGCAGTCACCCTGCCGAAACACACGTCAGCCGACGTCATTGATGACGTCGCATGACGTTATGGATGACGTCACATGACGTTATGGATGGCGCCAGGTGACGTCAATTGTGACGTCACATGACGTTATGGATAACGTCACATGACGTTATGTATGACGTCACATGGCGTTATGGATGGCGCCCCATGACGTTATGGGTGACGTCAGGTGACGTCAATTATGACATCACGCGACCACGTGACATCATGGGTGAGACGATCATTTAAGATAAGACAAGGCCACGCGGTGTTGTAATCGGATTAATGTTTGGAGTAACTTGACCGTCGGTATTCGATTGAGTGGTTACGAGGCAAGGTGAGTCGAGGACTCTACCATGACTTAGTAAATCAGGTGACACCGGAAGGACGGTATAATGTCGAGTCGGTATTCGATGGAGTGGTTACGAGGCAAGGTGAGTCGGGGACTCAACCATGACTTAGTCAATCAGGTGACACCGGAAGGACGGTATAATGTCGAGTGGGTATTCGATGGAGTGGTTACGAGGCAAGGTGAGTCGGGGACTCAACCATGACTTAGTAAATCAGGTGACACCGGAAGGACGGGGTAATGTCGAGTGGGTCAAGCATGACGTGAGATTCGGTGAGTCAAGGCGACGCCTGATGAGTCAGAAATGATACAGCTGCGGCAGTATCGGACAACAAAATATCTCCCGAACAGAGCACACATAGACAATGCAAACACTGTCACGGGCAGAACATTCTCGCTAGGTTACCACCTACTACCTATGTCTTTAAAAGATATTAAAACAACTGCGCTACTGGCAGAATACGTAACTGGCTGGCAATACACCATCTCCTGAATAACTATCGACTCACAGTATACATATTTTCACGCCAGCCAAACACATCTCGCATACATCACAGAAACACACAATGGAGCAGTCACCAAGCAGCACAGTGAATACCGAGAACTTTCGGGACTACCACCAAGACGCCACACATCCGGGAGCCTCGGTGTCGCTGTCGCTGGGGTATCGCAACAGCGCGACAACGGACAGAACCTATTGTTCTATGGCCTTGGTTAGAGCCGTCCGGCCCGGGAGGGGCTCTCAGTGGTGAGTACGCACCTCTTTGAATATGGCTCCGTAGAACTGCACGATGTACGGGCAGTCGTTTGACTTCATGACCACCTCGAGGTCCATCAGCAGCTGTTTCTGCTCGATCTCCTCCACCGTGGAGCGGATCCTCTGCGGGGAGGAGCGGCACGTCACAGGAGAGACACAAAGGTCGAGGGTTCGATTCCAGGCGGCGGCGAAGTGTTTACCTCGCGAGATAAATGAGCGTTTATTCAATTCTTTTTATTTCGCGAGTAATATTCGTGCTGGTCGTGTTCATTTTAGATCTTCAAGGTTTTAGCTTACGTCAGAACTATGCTCCTCAAAAGCGCTCCATTCCGCGATACGTAGACTTTGCGACAGTTCATGATGAAGTTGTCATTCAAAAACACCGGGTCACACCAGATACATGCAGTTCGACCACCCTGGACCCGACTTGTGCTTGATTCCGCTTCAGCGGAATCGATTCCGATTCCATACCAAGCCAAATGGATCTGATTCCGAATCAGATTTCAATAGATATTTTGCTAGAGGAATCGATTCCGATTCCGGGGTACTTAAAAAGCTTGATTCCGAATCCTATTCACTGATTCCGATTTGAGTTCACTCTGCATCAAAGTATGCCGGATCATACATGCGTATGGTAAAGATGACTCGAAGGGCTCGAATAGCCATATTACATATATTACACAGGCATATTTAAGATAGCTACTTTGATATAAAACGTCAAATCATTTCATGAATTTGGTTGAAAAACTGAATCATGCTGCAAAATCGCGACAGTTCAAAAATGTCAAACAATAACGAAAGGAAATAAACAATATAATCTAGACAGTAGACATACATATTGGCTATAATTATGATGCAGGAAGATATTGCAAGCTGCTGTTGTGCAATATGATACACAGGGAAATCAATGTCTTGAAAGATATGAGGATATCATGGAATGTAATGATACAATCAACATAACATCGTCCATAAGCGAAGATCAGTGTATGTCTCCACCTAAGTAAATATAATTACTGAGCATGTCTACTGACCTTCATTAGTAACAAATTGTCACATAGCTTTGCTTTAGTTTTGCATGTTCAAAGCAACGAATTTACCTAAGGAAAACCTTAATTCATGGCCAAAGCGATTTTAGCGAAAGTAAAACGGAATCGCTTGAAATAGATATTGATTCCGATTCCGATTCCACAATTTCACTTTTCCACCTGATTCTGATTCCACCCAGATGCGAACGAAATCGAATCAGATTCCGATTCCAGTCCAAACGGAATCGATTCCACTGGAATCAAGCACAAGTCTGCCCTGGACATAGGATATATATGGTTGCGATCGATGTCAGCAGCCGGGGTCGGTCTGTGTTGCCACTCTTTTGCCGCTGTGTTTAATCATCTGTATTGTTATCATCTGATGCTGTATTTTGTACTTTTATATTGGTGTACTTCATTTGTGTAATGACGTGAATACCATCAAATCAATACTATGGAGGGTCCTAATACATATATCTGTATCTGCATCTGTATACCCTGAACCGAGAGATAGCACGACTCTACGCAAACAAGGACGCACCAGCCAGGGGTGCTGGGTGTTAAATGTGACCCCGCCACACTCTACACTCTACACTCTACACAGCCTTTCACAAAGCGGCCAGTATAGATGGCAACACTTCAGACCCATGTTTCCCAGCCGGTTGACTTTAAATAAAGCGTTTGCTGTCAAGCAGTCACGTCACCACGGTTGCTTAACTCGGCTTATCTGCTCGTGTGATTGCTATTTACCTAAATCTACGATAATGTGTTTTTTATGTTTGTTTTACGGGAACGCTCATCCTTTTCCATGGGTATAGCGGAGATCAGGCCGCACGTCCTTATACAGAGGACCCGCCCGGGAATCTAACACCGGATGCTGGCACAGGAAACAGCACTTCCCGTCCGGGAATCTAAGACCGGATCCTGGCACAGGGAACAGCACTTCCTGTCTAATCTACAACTGCGATAACTTGAAAACCAAGATGGCGTCGCGAATCCGACAGGAAATACCATTGCAGCGATAGCACATCTAACTGATTTGCAGGAGGAAGAACAAAGAGATGCCGATAGGAATGAGGATGTTCAACTTTGACCTTCCGCTCGATCGGTGTACGTAGGGCGGCAAATCAAATACAAATCAAAGCTGATAGCTACGACAATCAGAAGCACCTACATCCGAAATGGTAGTTAGAGTTCATCCATGCGCGTAGTTCTAATGTGACCAAACACAACTGGACTTATTTTTGACCACATAGAATGCACCCATCAAAAGCTCCCGTGTGCCACAGGTCGGACTTCGTTCATGAGATAAATGCAATGTGTCTTGTTTTTCTATGAGGAATTAAACACCTCCAGTAACTATGCAGCACCATTTTGCCAGTGTTGTCATCTCTATGCGTGAATTCAAAACTTACGTAACTATGCATCAACACAAGTCCTCGTCTATTCTGTGAATCCTTATTGGTCCGGAGCGACCCAGCGACCTTGCTCCTTGCTTGGCTTGGTCGCGGAGGACCGTGCCAAGGCCGAGGCGTTCGTCCGTATGTACGCCAGCGTCAGCCGCCACACCCGTAACCGGAGGCGCGACCGAGCAGTGAAGGCGGAGCTGAAGAGCGCCAAAGCACGCCCCTGCATCTGTGAGGGTCAACGGAGCGACGCCTGTCAACCCTTCTCCATACAAGAGATGACGGACCAGCTGCGGAGGATGAAGGCCAAGGAAGCACCCGGGGCAGATGGCGTATGCACGGAGCATCTACAGCATCTGGGACCCCTCGCCCAGGATGCTCTGCTGCGCCTCATCAATCTGTCCTGGCGCACCGCGGAGGTCCCGTCAGTCTGGAGAAGGGCCATTATCATTCCCATCCCGAAGGCCGGGAAGAATCAATCGGACGTCGCCAGCTACCGCCCCATCTCGCTCACCAGCCACGTAGCCAAGCTGACGGAGCGGATGGTGGCGGCAAGAGTCACCCACATATTGGAGCGCGACAACACCATCCCGGCGGAGCAAGTTGGCTTCCGGCGAGGCCGCTCCGCTGAGGAGAACCTTGGACGAATAATCCAAGAAGTCCAGGATGGATGGAACCGACCACGCCCGAGGGGACGCCCAGTCGACGGCAAGACAGCCGCCAGATTCGTCCTTACGGCGTATGACTTCTCCCGGGCCTACGTCATCGACCATCAGATGCTCCGACTGAAGATGTCACACCACCTCCCACGTTGCCTCGTCTCGTGGATCTTCCACTTCCTGCGTGACCGACGCGCGTGTGCGGAGATTAACGGCGTGCGCAGCGCGAGCCGCCCGTTTCGAGCGGGCCTGCCCCAAGGATCAGTGCTCGCCCCGACCCTGTTCATCCTGTGGTCGGCGGACCTAGTGGCAGCGCTGCAGCAAGTCCCCAACACCTCAGTCTTCATGTACGCCGATGACACGGCGACTCTGAGCTACGGCGGTACCATCGAACAGGCCAGAGACCGCGCCCAACAGGCCGCGGACGTGATGACGGGGTGGGCCAGGAAGTGGAAGATGAAGCTAGCGGGCAGCAAGACACAGACCCTGGTGCTGTCCCAACGGTACGAGGACGCCCGCAGCTTCACACTCAGGGTGGACGGGGCGCGTGTCCAGGGAACACGGCATCTCCACCTTCTCGGAGTGACCTTTGACAGACAGCTCCACTTCGGAGAACACTGTGTGCGCCTCCGCAAGAAGGTGAAGCCGCGTGTGGCCCAGCTCCGTAAGCTGACCGGACGCTCGTGGGGGCTGCGTGAGCCGCAGCTGCGGACAGTCGCCAACGGATACGTCCGCGGAGCGCTCGAGTACGCGGCCGCGGCCTGGCTCCCGGCGGCGTCGGAGTCGCACGTGGAGCTTCTCGAACGGGAGATGCGCGCGGTGGCGCGGGCCGTGACCGGTTGCCCCGTGAGCACACCGAGGAACCCACTCATGGCGGAGGCCGGCATGGTCCCCGTACGGACACGCCGGGAAGTGTTGGCCGCGAGTCTCTCCGGAACGGCGGCGTCACAGAAGACGGACGACCCCCTCCGCACGGTCGCTGAGGCGGTGGTCCCGCAACGCCTCCTGACCACCACCGGGTGGCGAGACGTCGGAGCGGTAGCCGCCGCGCGTGCGAGCGTGAGCGGGGTCCCCGTGGAGGAGCGACTGCATACCACTATTCCGCCGTGGCTGGACTGTAGCGGAGTCAGTATCCGGCTGGATATCGGCGCAGACATCCGGAGGACGGCCCCCGGCGAAGTACGTCGGGCGGCTGCCGAGGAGCACCTGGCAACCCTGCCGGAGGATGCCGTGTGGATCTGGAGCGACGGATCGGCGGAGGGCGGAGTCACGGCCGGGGGAGGTGGTGCCTTGATCGCCCTC
Source organism: Chirona hameri (assembly GCA_036785665.1). Classification (NCBI taxonomy): domain Eukaryota; kingdom Metazoa; phylum Arthropoda; class Thecostraca; order Balanomorpha; family Balanidae; genus Chirona; species Chirona hameri. The sequence continues at coordinate 17,227 of JAXIVJ010003845.1, forward strand.
CCGTCCGGTGCGGAACAAGAGGTCCAAGCGCCGGCCGGCGTGGTATGCAGCAGCACGCGCGCCGAGTTGGTGGCGATACGCGCGGCGCTGGAGGCGGTGCAACAGATGGGGGACGACCTGGGCGAGAGCCCGGTGGTCGTATGCACGGACTCCCAGGCCGCGCTCGCCACACTCGCGAGCGGCGCCGGAGGGCAGACAACCGCGCTGGGGGCGACGATCTGGCGCCTGCTCCTGGCAACCGTGGCGGGGGGTAGTCGGGTGCTCCTACAATGGGTCCCGGCACATTGTTGACTACCCGGAAATGAACGGGCGGACGAGCTGGCCAAGGGGGCCCCCAGCCTTCCGCAGGAAGATGTTCCTTTGGACGTCCGCAGCCTCACCAAGGCAGTCGGCCGCGCCGCCTCTCCGGCCTGGCGATGTCGCTGGCCGGAATGCCTGTTCAAGCGGATCATGGGAGACCGGCTCCCGAAACCGGTCCTCTCCGACGAGCGAGACGACGCCGTCAATGTGCACCAGCTGCAGGCGGGTCACTGGACCCGCTCGCAGAGTTATTTGCACCGAATCGGCCGTCAACCGACCCGGGGCTGCCAGCAGTGCAGCGATCTCGCGTGCCCGGCGGCGCTCTGTCAGGTGTGCAGGGAGGAGCCTGACACGCCGGAGCACGTCCTGCTGAGGTGCCCCTGCCTGGCGGGCGCTCGTCTCCGCATCTTCGGGACTATCCATCCAGACCCGAAGCAGCTGCGAGACGGCGGGGCCGTAGCGGCCTTGGCCCGGGGCTACCTGGTTCACCGAGAGCCCTTGGGCTACGGTCGGCCGTAGGGCCGACCCGAGAAGACACAACAACAACAACAACAACCTTGCTCCTGTGGTCGGCGGACCTGGTGGCAGCGCTGCAGCAAGTCCCCAACACCTCCGTCTTCATGTACGCCGATGACACGGCGACTCTGAGCTACGGCGGTACCATCGAACAGGCCAGAGACCGCGCCCAACAGGCCGCGGACGTGATGACGGGGTGGGCCAGGAAATGTAAAATGAAGCTAGCGGGCAGCAAGACACAGACCCTGGTGCTTTCCCAACGGTACGAGGACGCCCGCAGCTTCACACTCAGGGTGGACGGGGCGCGTGTCCAGGGAGCACGGCATCTCCACCTTCTCGGAGTGACCTTCGATAGACAGCTCCACTTCGGAGAACACTGTACGCCTCCGCAAGAAGGTGAAGCCGCGTGTGGCCCAGCTCCGTAAGCTGACCGGACGCTCGTGGGGGCTGCGTGAGACGCAGCTGCGGACAGACGCCAACGGATACGTCCGTGGAGCGCTCGAATACGCGGCCGCGGCCTGGCTCCCGGCGGCGTCGGAGTCGTCCGTGGAGCTTCTCGAATGGGAGATGCGCGCGGTGGCGCGGGCCGTGACCGGTTGCCCCGTGAGTACACCGAGGAACCCACTCGTGGCGGAGGCCGGCATGGTCCCCGTACGGACACGCCGGGAAGTGTTGGCCGCGAGGCTCACCGGAACGGCGGCGTCCCAGAAGACGGACGACACCCTCCACGTGGTCTCTGAGGCGGTGGTCCCGCGGCGCCTCCTGGCCACCACCGGGTGGCGAGACGTCGGAGCGGTAGCCGCCGCGCGTGCGGGCGTGAGCGGGGTCCCGTGGAGGAACGATTGCACACCACTATCCCGCCGTGGCTGGACTGCAGCGGAGTCAGCATCCGGCTGGATATCGGCGCCGACATCCGGAGGACGGCCCCCGGCGAAGTACGTCGGGCGGCTGCCGAGGAACACCTGGCAACCCTGCCGGAGGATGCCGTGCGGATCTGGAGCGACGGATCGGCGGAGGGCGGAGTCACGGCCGGGTGAGGTGGTGCCCTGATCGCCCTTCCGTCCGGTGCGGAACAAGAGGCCCAAGCGCCGGCCGGCGTGGTATGCAGCAGCATGCGCGCCGAGTTGGTGGCGATACGCGCGGCGCTGGAGGCGGTGCAACAAATGGGGGACGACCTGGGCGAGAGCCCGGTGGTCGTATGCACTGACTCCCAGGCCGCGCTCGCCACACTCGCGAGCGGCGCCGGAGGGCAGACGACCGCGCTGGGGGCGACGATCTGGCGCCTGCTCCTGGCAACCGCGGCGGGGGGTAGTCGGGTGCTCCTACAATGGGTCCCGGCACACTGTGGACTACCCGGAAATGAAAGGGCGAACGAGCTGGCTAAGGGGGCCTCCAGCCTTCCGCAGGAAGATGTTCCTGTGGACGTCCGCAGCCTCACCAAGGCAGTCGGCCTCTCTGGCCTGGCGATGTCGCTGGCCTGAATGCCTCTTCAAGCGGATCATGGGAGGCCGGCTCCCGAAACCGGTCCTCTCCGACGAGCGAGACGACGCCGTCAATGTGCACCAGCTGCGAGCGGGTTACTGGACCCGCTCGCAGAGTTATCTGCACCGAATCGGCCGTCAACCGACCCGGGGCTGCCAGCAGTGCAGCGATCTCGCGTGCCCGGCGGCGCTCTGTCAGGTGTGTAGGGAGGAGCCTGACACGCCGGAGCACGTCCTGCTGAGGTGTCCCTGCCTGGCGGGCGCTCGTCTCCGTATCTTCGGGACTATCCATCCAGACCCGAAGCAGCTGCGAGACGGCGGAGCCGTGGCGGCCTTGGCCCGGGGCTACCTGGCTCACCGAGAGCCTTCGGGCTACGGTCGGCCGTAGGGCCGACCCGAGGAGACAACAACAACAACAACAACAACCTTGACCCGCTAACCTTGAATCGACCCAGTGACCTTGACCCTCTAACCTTGACCGCCATGACGGTACCGGACGCCCGGTGAACCCTTATTGGTCCGGAGAGACCCAGTGACCTTGACCCTCTAACCTTGACCGCCATGACGGTACCGGACGCCCGGTGAACCCTTATTGGTCCGGAGAGACCCAGTGACCTTGACCCTCTAACCTTGACCGCCATGACGGTACCGGACGCCCGGTGAACCCTTATTGGTCCGGAGAGACCCAGTGACCTTGACCCTCTAACCTTGACCGCCATGGCGGTACCGGACGCCCGGTGAACCCTTATTGGTCCGGAGAGATCCAGTGACCTTGACCCTCTAACCTTGACCGCCATTACGGTACCGGACGCCCGGTGAACCCTTATTGGTCCGGAGAGACCCAGTGACCTTGACCCTCTAACCTTGACCGCCATTACGGTACCGGACGCCCGGTGCACCCTTATTGGTCCGGAGAGATCCAGTGACCTTGACCCTCTAACCTTGACCGCCATGACGGTACCGGACGCCCTGTGAACCCTTATTGGTCCAGAGAGACCCAGTGACCTTGACCCTCTAACCTTGACCGCCATGACGGTACCGGACGCCCGGTGAACCCTTATTGGTCCGGAGAGACCCAGTGACCTTGACCCTCTAACCTTGACCGCCATGACGGTACCGGACGCCCGGTGAACCCTTATTGGTCCGGAGAGACCCAGTGACCTTGACCCTCTAACCTTGACCGCCATGACGGTACCGGACGCCCGGTGAACCCTTATTGGTCCGGAGAGACCCAGTGACCTTGACCCTCTAACCTTGACCGCCATGACGGTACCGGACGCCCGGTGAACCCTTATTGGTCCGGAGAGACCCAGTGACCTTGACCCTCTAACCTTGACCGCCATGACGGTACCGGACGCCCGGTGCACCCTTATTGGTCCGGAGAGACCCAGTGAGCTTGACCCTCTAACCTTGACCGCCATTACGGTACCGGACGCCCGGTGAACCCTTATTGGTCCAGAGAGACCCAGTGACCTTGACCCTCTAACCTTGACCGCCATGACGGTGCCGGACGCCCGGTGGAACATCTTGTTGACGGTGCCGAAGTTGCCGCAGCCGATCTCTCCCAGGTTATCCAGGTCCTCCGCACAAAACTGGTATATCTGCGGGCGGGAGCAGAGGCGGGGTGAGGGGGCGAGGGGACAGAGGGGTTACACTGGCGGCAGAGGACGAAATTGCACCACCGCTCCAGTCTGCCTCTGCAAAACTCTTCAGGTTTAATGGCAGGAAATTCTTAATAAAAGTGGCCGTCCCTTGCGAAATGTCAGACACTGTCTTCGCCACTTGGAGCTTTAACATGCGGTGTCTCAAGATTCTTGCGGGGATATATGGCAAATAGTTAGCGAGATGTTCAGACGGCGATGTGTGTTGACGGCACCGTTCGTCCGTTTATTGGGGTTTTAAGGCGCGCCGAGTGACGGTAGCGTTCGTTTGTTTATTGGGGTTTTAGGGCGCGCCGAGTGGCGGTACCGTTCACCGCTAGACATTGCTCGGCCGTCTGTACCGGGACGCAGCGGTAGAACTGCAACACCAGCCGCCATAGGACGGCTGAAACCACCACCAGCCGCCATAGGACGGATGAAGTGGCGCCAAACTGCACATGGAGACCTGACTCCGTACTCCGTACCTGACTCGGTGATATTTTCATCATCCCATGCTGTATGCTCTTCGGTACGAAATACTTCTCCCGAAGCCTGAAATAAGGGAAACAACGATTAACCCAAAATCACCCCACACACCATTCAGCAGTGTCCTAGCATTGGACAATTTGGGTGGAAAATGAAACCCTGTGGATACTATTTGTATACTCTTATTCCTGAGTTTTGCTGTTAATTTTCCACTCTTCATTTTAAAATGTATTGGATAATTGGAACCCTGATACTTATTTATGGATGAAATGATGGGGACAGCCTGTGTAGGGAAAGACAGGTACGAATTGGCACAGGTACCAAATAACTAATTCTTGTGAGCGGGTAATTGGATATTGATAAAGCCAAATACACATATTTTTTGGTTTAATTGTCCACTCTTTATGCTTATTTTTAGCCAGAATTTACCAATCCCCGCCCTAACTCCAAAGCAATCCCCGGACCCCGCATAACTGTAATACCAAGAGGAACCGACAATAGTTAGCTATTGTCTGTTGTCTATTGTCTGTTAGACAATAGACCCCGCATAACTGTAATACCAAGAGGCAATTGGATACGGTATGCGCTATTTTTAACTAAATGAGTCATAATGAGTAATGAGTGAGTCATAATGAGTAATGAGTGAGTCATAATGAGTAATGAGTGAGTCATAATGAGTAATGAGTGAGTCATGAGTAATGAGTGAGTCATAATGAGTAATGAGTGAGTCATAATGAGTAATGAGTGAGTCATAATGAGTAATGAGTGAGTCATAATGAGTAATGAGTGAGTCATAATGAGTAATGAGTGAGTCATAATGAGTAATGAGTGAGTCATGAGTAATGAGTGAGTCATAATGAGTAATGAGTGAGTCATAATGAGTAATGAGTGAGTCATAATGAGTAATGAGTGAGTCATAATGAGTAATGAGTGAGTCATAATGAGTAATGAGTGAGTCATAATGAGTAATGAGTGGGTCATAATGAGTAATGAGTGAGTATGATTTAATCAGTCCAATGAGTCCTATGATGATTCGTGGGCGTAATCGATGACGTCATATAATAGCAGAGAGACGACCAACACTCAGTACACAGTACACCATAAAAACTGTAGCGAACAAATATTTGTGCTTAGGGACATCAAGACCTCTAAGGCTGCCAAGTTCAGCTGCCACTTTCCAGCCTGGCTGCATGTGCTGTCACGGTCAGTGCGACTCAGTGTGAGTCGGTGTAACTCATGATGACTTAGTTTGACTCACTGTGTTTTGGGTACTGGTATAGATAGTAGGTGCTTGTTTTGACTTGTATGACTCAGTGTCACTTAGCGTGACTGAGTGTAACTCGGTTTGATTCAGTTGGACTCACTGTGTGGTTGGCATGGAGAGTGGCAGTTTGGGCGCCTGTTTGACTCAGTGTGATTCAGTTTGACTCAAACTCAGTGTGACTCAGTTTGACTCACTGCGTGGTGGGTACTGGTAGAGGCAGTTTGGGTGCCTGCTTCAGAAATGAGCCAGAGTTGCTGAAGGAAAGCTTCAGCCGGTTCCGCTTGTCGGCCGCACAGCCGCCTGAAACTCAACCCCACGCCATAAGTCGGTCGGGGGGAGGGGAACGCGCTCCGATACCAACATCGCAACGAACAGCTTCGTCAGATGACGACGATGAAGATACAGGGATATCCGAACCTACTCCGGTTTTATGCCGCCGACGTCCGAAAGTGGAGAACGTTACGCGTTGGGGTATCATATCAGCCAGTTATACAGTCATGCCGGCAGAGACATTGGAAGAAACGCACCCTAGTTCGAAGGTCAGGTTATAATTAGCCTGGTATTGACAATGCTGAACGTGTGTAAGGTATGACTAACAGATAGTGACAATGCCCAGCAAGGCACAGATGCCAGGCATAGGAGCCTTACACACCAGCCGCCAGCGGCCCAGTCAATTCTGCGACATATTGCAAACTATTGAGTCCACTGGTGGAAATATAACGCCTTCCCAGACCACTGCCAGCCATCCCACCGAGCCACTGAGCCACCGAGTCATCACCACACCGAGACCACCAACAATGATAGCACACGACACCGAGACCACCAACAATGATATCACACCACACAGAGACCACCAACAATGATATCACACACCACACCGAGACCACCAACAATGATATCACACCACACCGAGACCACCAACAATGATATCACACACCACACAGAGACCACCAACAATGACATCACACACCACACCGAGACCACCAACAATGATATCACACACCACACTGAGACCACCAACAATGATATCACACCACACCGAGACCACCAACAATGATATCACACACCACACCGAGACCACCAACAATGATATCACACACCACACCGAGACCACCAACAATGATATCACACCACACAGAGACCACCAACAATGATATCACACCACACCGAGCCCACCAACAATGATATCACACACCACACCGAGACCACCAACAATGATATCACACCACACAGAGACCACCAACAATGATATCACACACCACACCGAGCCCACCAACAATGATATCACACACCACACCGAGACCACCAACAATGATATCACACACCACACCGAGACCACCAACAATGATATCACACCACACTGAGACCACCAACAATGATATCACACACCACACCGAGCCCACCAACAATGATATCACACACCACACCGAGACCACCAACAATGATATCACACCACACAGAGACCACCAACAATGATATCACACACCACACTGAGACCACCAACAATGATATCACACCACACCGAGACCACCAACAATGATATCACACACCACACCGAGACCACCAACAATGATATCACACACCACACCGAGACCACCAACAATGATATCACACCACACAGAGACCACCAACAATGATATCACACACCACACTGAGACCACCAACAATGATATCACACCACACCGAGACCACCAACAATGATATCACACACCACACCGAGACCACCAACAATGATATCACACACCACACCGAGACCACCAACAATGATATCACACACCACACCGAGACCACCAACAATGATATCACACACCACACCGAGCCCACCAACAATGATATCACACACCACACTGAGACCACCAACAATGATATCACACCACACCGAGACCACCAACAATGATATCACACACCACACCGAGACCACCAACAATGATATCACACCACACCGAGACCACCAACAATGATATCACACACCACACCGAGACCACCAACAATGATATCACACACCACACCGAGCCCACCAACAATGATATCACACACCACACCGAGACCACCAACAATGATATCACACACCACACCGAGCTCACCAACAATGATATCACACACCACACCGAGACCACCAACAATGATATCACACACCACACCGAGACCACCAACAATGATATCACACACCACACCGAGACCACCAACAATGATATCACACACCACACCGAGACCACCAACAATGATATCACACACCACACCGAGACCACCAACAATGATATCACACACCACACCGAGACCACCAACAATGATATCACACCACACCGAGACCACCAACAATGATATCACACCACACTGAGACCACCGACAATGATATCACACCACACCGAGACCACCAACAATGATATCACACCACACCGAGACCACCAACAATGATATCACACACCACACCGAGACCACCAACAATGATATCACACCACACCGAGACCACCAACAATGATATCACACACCACACTGAGACCACCAACAATGATATCACACACCACACCGAGACCACCAACAATGATATCACACCACACCGAGACCACCAACAATGATATCACACACCACACCGAGACCACCAACAATGATATCACACACCACACCGAGACCACCAACAATGATATCACACACCACACTGAGACCACCAACAATGATATCACACCACACCGAGACCACCAACAATGATATCACACACCACACCGAGACCACCAACAATGATATCACACACCACACCGAGACCACCAACAATGATATCACACACCACACTGAGACCACCAACAATGATATCAAACCACACCGAGACCACCAACAATGATATCACACACCACACCGAGACCACCAACAATGATATCACACACCACACCGAGACCACCAACAATGATATCACACACCACACTGAGACCACCAACAATGATATCACACACCACACCGAGACCACCAACAATGATATCACACACCACACCGAGACCACCAACAATGATATCACACACCACACCGAGACCACCAACAATGATATCACACACCACACCGAGACCACCAACAATGATATCACACCACACCGAGACCACCAACAATGATATCACACCACACTGAGACCACCGACAATGATATCACACCACACCGAGACCACCAACAATGATATCACACCACACCGAGACCACCAACAATGATATCACACACCACACCGAGACCACCAACAATGATATCACACCACACCGAGACCACCAACAATGATATCACACACCACACTGAGACCACCAACAATGATATCACACACCACACCGAGACCACCAACAATGATATCACACCACACCGAGACCACCAACAATGATATCACACACCACACCGAGACCACCAACAATGATATCACACACCACACCGAGACCACCAACAATGATATCACACACCACACTGAGACCACCAACAATGATATCACACCACACCGAGACCACCAACAATGATATCACACACCACACCGAGACCACCAACAATGATATCACACACCACACCGAGACCACCAACAATGATATCACACACCACACTGAGACCACCAACAATGATATCACACCACACCGAGACCACCAACAATGATATCACACACCACACCGAGACCACCAACAATGATATCACACACCACACCGAGACCACCAACAATGATATCACACCACACTGAGACCACCAACAATGATATCACACACCACACTGAGACCACCACCAATAATATCACACAACACCGAGACCACCAACAATGATATCACACACCACACCAAGACCACCAACAATGATATCACACACCACACCGAGACCACCAACAATGATATCACACACCACACCGAGACCACCAACAATGATATCACACACCACACCGAGACCACCAACAATGATATCACACACCACACAGAGACCACCAACAATGATATCACACACCACACCGAGCTCACCAACAATGATATCACACACCACACCGAGACCACCAACAATGATATCACACCACACCGAGATCACCAACAATGATATCACACACCACACAGAGACCACCAACAATGATATCACACACCACACCGAGCTCACCAACAATGATATCACACACCACACCGAGACCACCAACAATGATATCACACACCACACCGAGACCACCAACAATGATATCACACACCACACCGAGACCACCAACAATGATATCACACCACACTGAGACCACCAACAATGATATCACACCACACCGAGACCACCAACAATGATATCACACCACACCGAGACCACCAACAATGATATCACACCACACTGAGACCACCAACAATGATAGCACACGACACCGAGACCACCAACAATGATATCACACACCACACCGAGACCACCAACAATGATATCACACACCACACCGAGACTACCAACAATGATATCACACACCACACCGAGACCACCAACAATGATATCACACCACACCGAGACCACCAACAATGATATCACACCACACCGAGCCCACCAACAATGATATCACACCACACCGAGACCACCAACAATGATATCACACACCACACCGAGACCACCAACAATGATATCACACACCACACCGAGACCACCAACAATGATATCACACACCACACTGAGACCACCAACAATGATATCACACACCACACCGATACCACCAACAATGATATCACACCACACCGAGACCACCAACAATGATATCACACACCACACCGAGACCACCAACAATGATATCACACACCACACCGAGACCACCAACAATGATATCACACACCACACCGAGACCACCAACAATAATATTACACCACACCGAGACCACCAACAATGATATCACACCTTTCCCAGACCACCACTAAAAATAAGCTAACACATTAGCCAGCCCATATCCAGCGGTCACCTCACCGTGCCCCCCCCCCCCCCCTCCCGCCGTCTCACCCATTCCGCCGCCGGCACCGGTGGGCGTGCGGCCAGCCGCCGAGCCGAACGTGCCAGGCCGGTGGATGGTGTAGGGAGAGTTCCCCTCGCTGTCGGCCATGGCTGCCAGCAGCGGTCAGCACTGGCGGTCACAGGGGGCAGGCGAGGTCACACATGGGGTCACAGAGGGGGTCACAAAGGGGGTCACAAAGGGGTTACAGAGGGGTCACAAAGGGGGTCACATGAGGAGAGGGGGACTGGAGGACAGGGGGACTGGAGGACAGGGTCACACATGGGGTCACAGAGGGGTCACATGAGGAGAGGGGGACTGGAGGTATGGTAGGCATGGGTAATGGGACAGAACATGTAGAGATAGGGGTGATTTGATTGATACAGTCCACAATGCTGGACACAGTGGTCAAGGAAGGAAGTCAGCCATGGCGTACTGAAGGCGATGACATGGCGCACATACCGATACAGAAAGGGGTGAAGGGAAGTCAGCCATGGCATACTGAAGGTGATGACATGGTGCACATACCGATACAGAGAGGGGTGAAGGAGAATCAGCCATGGCATACTGAAGGCGATGACATGGCACACACACTGATACATAAAGGGATGAAGGGAAGTCAGCCATGGCGTATTGAAGGCGATGACATGGCGCATATACCGCTACAGAGAGGGGTGAAGAGAAGTCAGCCATGGTGTACTGAAGGCGATGACATGGCGCACATACTGATACAGAAAGGGGTGAAGAGAAGTCTGCCATGGCATACTGTAGGCGATGACATGGCACACATTCAAATACAGAAAGGGGTGAAGGAGAAGTTGGTACAGAGCAGGCAAGCCTGGGATTCTACTTATGAATAATGTTAGGTGTAACTTACAGAGGCATTTGTTGAAGCTTAAAGGATGATGGCAATGCGGCCCAGTGCCATAATGTTATAAACCATCAACACAAGTAGTTTGTCAACAGAGGTCTACAATTTCATGCAGAGAGGTTAGATGATACAGGGGATCTTGTTACCAATAGTGGGGATTCTGGTCAATAGAGGGTGTCCTAGTCACTTGCAAGCTAGAAAAGTAAGACTGAGGTCCTTGATGTACAAACCCAGGTCATCTTCACCCAGACTGTATGCAAGATCCAAGTGAGTTGGGCCTCTCCAACTGTCTAAATCTGAAGCATGAACAGGCTGCTTAGAATACTAATCTGTCATACTTATTCCTGAGTAGTGGGTCATATATGCCTTATATGGTCATGTATATTCATGTATTATAACATTTTCTGTCCATGATGATGATGATTGGGGTTTAGGGGCGCTCCGACAACGAAGGTCACATGGCGCCCATTTGTCCATGCATTTTGGCCTAAACATCAGATTGCGATTTACATCATTACAGACAATGGAGTCATCAAAGCTCATTGTGTTGTGCAGTATTCACTTTCATAACGTGAAGTACATGACATCACATGAGTGAAACATAGGTAACAGTTGAGCAGGAAACCACAGTCTATAATTTGCCTATATCCTTCCTGATACCCAAATTGTGTGGTATTTTGACGGACCACCAATCAGAGTGCTGTTCATACTTCATGGTCCCTGTGGTTTGGCAGTCAACCGCAGGCTCTAATCTCTGCCTCTTTGATCATGCATCATCACATGCAGGCATCTTATGAACACTGAATGCAGTGATGTGCCACTTTGTGACATTTCATCCTGCTGTCGCTTCATACTGGCTGCCGGGACAGCAGCTGTGCGACATAATACTTTTTGCCCCATCCCCACTTTCCGTTATCCCCCTGCTGCTGACTAATGCTGACCGTCAAACCGCAGCCAACTGCAGGGTCCATAAACAGCACTCAGGCCTTTACCATATCAATAGAGAAGCATCCATATCCATCCAAGCAGTACAAGTACACACATGTCAACATGCTTCAGGAACACTCTGAAGCAATGGTATTGGTATGCAAGAGAAAAAAGCTTGAAACAAACAAATTATTTCCTGTAGAATTTAACAGTGTAGGAACCTAAGAAATTGAAAGTCAAAATCCTACCATAATAATACATTAAGCAACAATCACAGATGAATTGCTCAGAGCAATACATCCTTACCACACAGAGATGATTTAGTCCCGATCAATATGTCGTATTCGGTCTCAGTGTGTCAGAAAAATACGAACAATAACAATCCATCACACAGATCTGTGTTATTGCACTTATGAAACCATAACAAAGTCCAGGGGTACTCCAAATTATGGCCGATACAGACGGAAAACTTTTCTCGGTAACAGGACAGTATCCACGAAAGGCATGCATTGGCGCTTAGCCAATTTTTCGGAGAGCTCTGACTCCTGACTTACGTACACGTTATCATGTTATGTCAGTATTTATGTAATATACATTTACTGAACATAATTTCAAATTCATATGTAAAAACATTATATTTCTTTCCCATTTCTAATTTCTTGACACAAACTGATAAAACAGTTTGGTTTTGAATGCATAATATGAATGTCCTTTTATCGATGAGCGCCCATACGAGGCACGAAACAAAAGATAGTTAGCATGATTTTAAGCCATCTTAGCTTCATGCCCATCTGATAAAAGTATCCAAACATTTGTTATTTATGTAAGCTTCTAACAAACACCATTTCAATAAGCCACTAGCCACCGCTAGTCTTAAGATACGTGATAGTGTTGTAATGTAACAATTTGAAATGTGGTACGGAGTGCATATTTCCATGAACAGTCCATATTTCCTTTCATCCTTTGCAGGCGTAGCCATTGAGTCCTGACAAAACAGTTCTCCAGGATAGTAAATGCACAGTGCACACATCGAAATGGTACTGTGTCAAGTAATTCCGGCACCGAGAACGCGGTGATTCGCGTGAATTCACTGGACAGAAATTGCATGCGAGGCGTGTTCCTACTAGAATTCCTACCAGTTTTATACATGCCTTCACGGAAATATGAATTAGATAAATTGCATCTCACAAAGGGTAAAAAATGCCCCATTTTCTGCAAATTTACGGAAATCACACAAACATCAACCATATATTTGTTACTCGGTACTTTTAAGACTAGCTACCAAAAACTATTACGCCGTGGGTACACTTGTACCAACGGCAAGCACAACACATTGTACCATGCTGATGCAAGGGTGACTGCACGGGTTTCGCCGACGCCGCCAGAGAATGAGCAGCCAAATTACCAGGCTAATTTGGATTCGTTGCGTCCGTTACCTTCTCCCACACGCAGAGAAGCGTCTCTTGCAGTTCTCTAGCCACCCACCGTAACACAAAACACAACACAATGCGCCGCCGAGGAAGCAACAAAGGTTGAAAGTTCCATGTCCCCGATTCGACAAGCCCCTGCCCTGCCCCGGTCACTGTTAAGCATCTCGCCCAAAACTCCGGTCAACACAACTGCTATAAACCAACCAACTTTATTCAGGTATCTGTTGTGGCACACAACGTAAAAAACACTTCGCGCGAGGCAATGAAAGCCCGGTCAGGTTGCTTCCCTGTCCAACCTGAACCACATCTTGAGGGAAGAGCGCATGGCCCAAACGCCTTACGTTGTACAGCAGCTTGTACCAAGATTCTCACGGGAATCACACAGCGCGTAGGCCAGTACGTACACCAAAAAGATCTACAAAACGCATGCGATACAACAGACACACGTAACGTCGCATGTTGCCGTTTCAGTTGCATCGCGTCGCAATCCGTCTAGTACGCCGCATTTCGTACACGATGGCATCGCGCTGGAAAACACAAGCTCTTCATCCGCGAAAAGTGGACCCACGCTGCTATTTCAACAGGACATGACTGCCAATTGTGAGTCGCCCGTTATGAAGGGAGCAACGGCAAGAGTACGGTTTGGAGAGTAAAGATGTTGCCAAATCCTCTAAAAAATATTCACCTTGACAGTCAAACTAACAATACAGTTGACAGAAGACCATTCTGAGAGCACGCATAGAGAAGGCCAAAACGTTACAACCTGATCCACGCAACAGCAGAACCACTGCGCTCGTCTGCAGACGGCGTCATACGTACACCACACAGGAACATACGGCTGCCCACCAAACACATACGTACACAATACTACCCAACCTTCTTAAACCAGTACAATGCACACGCAACTAATCTACTGAATACAACACACTGCTCGGGGGAGATGTGCGCAGAAGGAAGCCAGCACTGAGCTGACATTCAGTAACTCACCAATCGAATTTAGACACTTAGAATACCGGTAGCGAGCCACCAACGCTACACCGAGGATGCCTTGGCCAACACAAAGGCGGGCCACATCATTAATACTGGGAAGAAACTTCACCAGTTTGACTCCATGCCAACAAAACAATTAAGTACACTCCAGTTTTAACCGGTTTGATCCAGTTGTATCCGGTTTGAGCTCTCCCGACACACTGGTACAATACCGTGTCAATCAATTTTAACTGTCAAGCTATCAGTTCCATTTTCGCACATCAAACTCCACCAATAAATAACCCCGCAAGAAATGCGTGAATGTCTTCCCAGCAAAATTGATTCACTCTGCAATCTATTAAGGTCCAGCGCCAGACTCCGTCAAGACATCGTTTTCGAAGACGCTCACGTGTCTGGGAGGACACACATTAACGTTAGATACAGATGGCCGAAATGACACGAAGTAAGGACTACAACGCATAAATAGCCAAGAGTTAGGACTTTATGGAAAGTTTTGAAGAGCATAAATTACACTGAGCATTACAACCAATCCCAGACCATCCACTGGTCTGAAAGTTTCGCCTGAAGTTTCACAAGGAGCCAAACTGACCTTTTGAAATGGCAAGCCATTAAAACTGCCATCATTATTCGAGACTGAGGCAGTCAACATGTCTGAACCAGACAAGTTGACAGTCAGGTCAGGGAAACAGCTCTTCCTCGAAATCATCTATACCAAAATACCTGGAGATCACTCGATAGTTTTGTAGACAGCACGTCGGCCGTTAAGCTACCTACCTCGCCGGCCACTCGTTTCCATGGCAACCGCTCCCACAGGCGGGACGTTTTGATTACGGAGCACGGCCCGAGTACCGTACCAGCGACAACGGCAGCACTGATCGAATTTGTACCCAGCACGGCAGCACCGGGCGAATTTGTACCTAGCAACACCGCATCGCACCATTTGCATGGGTGGAGGCGACGCCAAAGATCACTATAACATGACCCTTCGGTCCGCCCTACCACCAGATAACTCGTTGCAATCTCTCGCGGTGCCAACATGGGACCTCGCACACGCCACCATTACCATAGCTGAAACACCAGCTTCGCACGGCCACCGGCAATTAACTGTCAGCCTGGATTCAAATTCAGTCGCCGTGATAACTCAATCTGCCAGACCAGCTCACTTCTGACGGCAATAAACTCTAGTCAGCCGAGTTCAGATCCGATCATCGTGAGAACAGTGTCTAATCCCACTTCTGACACCAGTGGACACCAGTTCAGCAGCAGGGACCAGCAGCCACACGTCACAGTCGCACACCAGAACAGGCAGAGCGCCGAGCCGACGCACGCTGGATATAGGCATCAAATGCCGAGACGATGTCTGAAACACTGCCGCCTCGGGCATAGACCGCAGCCCGTCCATCCGGCGGTCAGCACACTGCAGCGCCCCGTCCACTGCTCCAATACCAGTCCAGCCAGCACCGATCAATCACATAATCATCCAGCAGACCTGTCTACTGATCCATCCGACCGTGGAGACAGGCCATCCGGCACTATCTGATCGACACCTGGTCCCTCTGATCCGATATGATCTCCCGACCATCGTCCCCACCGCCTCGACAGTCGATACATCCCCCGAATCTTGACCGGGCCTCTTCTCAGCGCGTTTACCTCCCTCCACACCAGACAGCAATAGACGCAATACTCAACACTCCACACCCGCGGCGCCCCGAGCCAGCTCAACCGGCCGACCTACAGACCAACCGACGACTAACCAATCCACGGCCAGCACAGTCAGCCCGTGGAGGCCGGCGCCACCCTGCAGAGCTGCCACCAAGCAGAGGAGCCTTCTCACGCGGAGACGGAGAGCCGGCGGTGGTGAGCAGGGCGGACTACTTGCCCGGAGCCGGGGCGGCAGCGGGCGACGGGGGGAACTGGGCGGCGATCCGACTCCGACCTGGGTACACAGAGGTCATCCGTTAGGTCACAGGTCACAGGAGGTCACGGGTCACAGGAGGGCACGGTCAGATTATCGAAACACGCTATTCATTAACACTTCAGGAAAAAGTAACGATATTGGTTTGCGACTTCAGATTTACCCCAACGCCGCCATCCGTCGCCTACAGAGGCCAACATTGATACTTACATTACACCCAAACAGATTTGTAAACTATTAATTTTTTAATGAATCGATTCATCAGTGATTCATCACATGCAACTACTAACAGTGCCTGCATAGTACTTCGTACAATATTAAACTCAATATTCGTTTATAGTACATCGGTTTGAATAGATTCATTTGGTGATTCTACGCAGCGCCAATGATTCAACTCTGATTCACATTGTTTGCGTAAAATGAACCGATTCACCGGTGATTCTTAGTCAAATGATGTGATTCTTGAATAGTTAGTCGATTCCCAGTGAATCGTTTAAAAGTGTGCATCCAAACTCCTACCGCATACTGCCACTGTCCCCTCCCGTGCTACGCGCCTAAACTTCAGCCTCCAGCATTAACTCAAGTAGATCTTCAGAGCGGTTCGACATCTCCTACATCCCCTCCACCGCTGGGTGGTCCTTGCCTGACCACCCAGCGGTGGAGGAACCCTCCCTTGAATCGTCGCACCGCTGGTCCCCCACCTCCCACAGTACGATCCCTAGAGAGGTCATGCTGCCGTGTCTACCCACCTCTGGAGGACCGCCTCTCCGGCTGAGTGGGATGAGCCATGGGCGGGGGCGGCGGCGGCGGCGGCGGCGGTTTGGCGACAGACAGGGGCGGCACAGAGTCCGGCGCTGGCGCCGCGGCTGAAGCGGGGGCCGGGGCCGGGGCGGGGGCGGCTGGCGGCGGCGGTAGCCAGCTGAACTGAGGTCGCGGCAGCTCCGAAGGCGCGGGCGGGCTGGCCAGGTACATACAACCCGTCTCCTGGCACAGACAGACATACACACATACAGTCAGTGGATGATGAGTAGTTGGCATACAGACACACTGGCATACCACAGGACTGTCTTGAAACGCGGCATACAGAAGACCGCACACCAGTGAGGCAAAACGCAGCCAGAGGCAATATCAATGGACAAGCATAACAGCGTTTCACTGTACCTGGTATGCTAGTAATTAACAGAATGCCAAGCAATGTTTCAAAGTTTCAGAATACCGCACTCGAGACGAACCAGCCACAACGATTCCGGATTAGTCGATGGCCAACACATTCCAATATGAACATGCAAAACATGTTTTGATGCTTTGAAGCATGCTTTGAATAAACTTGCCACGAAAACTAGAAATTGACAGCAAGACCAGAGCAGAGCTTACAAGGTTCTGAGGAAAAGTTATCCCGGGTAAAGAAGTTAAAAACATGGTAGAGCACCCACTGTAACTAGGGGTTCGGTACTATATAGAAACTAATTTAAGTTATTAATATGGACTTTCTCCACAAGAGTTTGTCGTTCGGACACGGTTCGGTCGAGTCCGAACGACATAACTCTTGTAGAGAAAGTCCAGATTAATAACGTAATTAAAACTATAACTTCACATTATGTCTTTCCGTATATATAAACTGTTAGTCTACAGCAGTTTTCGTTAGCAAGCAACATAAATCGCGACGCGAAAATCAGCCAGCGACACCCACCACCACCATCGAACACGAGAATACACAGCGGAAATGGTTCGTCACTACACTGCGGAACTGATCACCGAGCCAGCGTCGCCGGCCAGCTCCGAGTACTGGAGGACAAGATTGGAGAAGACGTGGACAGCTGCCGCCGCAGTCGCCTTATTAAGGACCGCTCCGGGCACTGCACTGTCAGAAGTGCGACATAATTGGTGGCAGTGGCGGAGTCCATGGCGGAGTCCAAGACTGGAGAACATTCTAGAATGGTTGTTGATACTACGCAGGACTGCACGGGCAGCAGAGAGGCAGTCGTGGCGATTGTTTGGGTTTAGCGGCGCCGCAGCTGCAGGGCTATGACTCCCAAACAGAGGCAGTCCGGCGACATATTAGACATTCGTGACCAGCTGGCGGTAATCTGGTCACCCAATCATGGCGGCCGTCACTGAAAGGCACTGCGGAATGTGTGCAAACTGATCAAAACTGATAATCCCAAAGCAAACTGATTACAACCAATTTTAAACCAGACATCTTATACTGGTACACGAATCTCACAACACAATGTCTGAGGGAGCTCCGACTACAGCGGTTACATCCGAGGCGCTACCGAACAGCTACGACTACCACTGCTACACGTCCCCAGCTCAACACAGCCAGCGAGAAACCTCCGGAGTCATTTACGTATGCGGTATGCCGAAGCCCAAGTGGCGGGCGCGGCGGCGGCAGGAATGGTGGCGCCACCTGTGGAGGCAGCGGTGGCGCCACCTGCGTGGACAGCCAGCGCGGCGGCGGCGGCGGCGCAGACACCCAGGCGCGGCACCACGTCACCAGCTGGCCGGCGTACACCTGGCGCGCAACGCCCGGGCGGGAAGGTACACCGGGTGCGCCACGACCGGCCGCGGGGCGGGGTGGTGATGCATGCAGGGTATGGTCCGGGTGGACACGTATCGAAAACCAATCGCCGCATAGACGGGATGACATTGCTAGCAATGACAATTAGTCAGCACAGCCTGCTTGAGGAGCAGTTTTCATCTGCAATTTTAGTGCCAAATACAGATCAGATTGTTCTTCAATGCTTAGTGAAACGTCCCATCAATTCTGAAGTTTGTCTGTTAACCTTGAATTGTTGACCTTCAGAATCACAAACCTGACGGTCTAACCCAACAATAACCAACACAATATAAGTGAGCATTTGTGCAACACATGCAACATGCAGCATCAGTCTATGGACGGTTGGTTGCCCGGTCGGGGTTCTATTTTGACCCACTTTACACCTCCATCCCATGGCTGTGCAATGGCCCGAAAGGGCCGAAGCGGCCTTGTCCTAACCAAACCAAAAAACATTAATCTTTGTAAATTGAAAGGCTGAATTAGTCACAAAATCATGCACTCGTGTACACCCCCCCCCCCCCCACACCCACACCCACACCCACACCCACCCACACCCACCCACACACCCACACACCCACACACCCACACACCAACACCCACACACCCACACACACATTCATTGCACATTCATGCGTGCAAGAGAATGACTTGCAACCAAAATCCCAGCCAAAAGAAAACCTTAAACTTAGATCCACACAAAACCCACAGGCCGTTTGTTTAACCGCCATTCCAACCAGCCACAGAAATGTCGGCAGATTCCCGGACGTGGCAGTGTATAGCGTACCTGCATGGCGGGAGAGGGCGCTCGCCGCACACAGTCGCCGCGGCCACCTGGCGGTACAGACGGGAGCAACGTCAGCAGATCCGCGTGACGTGAAGAAGAAGCAACGTCAGCATTGAAACCACCGAATTCAGTCAGTAACGCACAGGGTGATATTACAGCTGCTGGCGAGGGGCTAAGTGTCAAATACACAGGGTTTACAACGGCCATTTAGATTCTTGGTGGATACAGGGAAGTATCACTCTGTAATATCGAACTTAGCGTATAGATGGTAGCACCGCTGGACTCTACGAAAAAGCCTGAGCAGGCCGACGTGCCTCATCAACAGACTCAACTAGATGTAAGCCACAGTAGAGAAACAGACATGGTCACTTAATATCCAATCTTAGCAGCTCAGCACAGGTAAAGTCACGACTGGATATACAGGATCGAGTACTTTAGAGCAAGTACACTATATCGGATATCAGCACTGTACGTGAAGCCAACACAGACATCAGATATCAACATTGAGCTTGCTACACGATTCAGACCGGTGTCCCGACTCGTCTTACACTTCATTCCCACAGCAGCACGCGTCGAACTCAATGCCACGCGGTTCGCTCCTTACCATGCAGCCCCTGCGCAGGCGGCGGCGGCGGCCCGCAGGCGGACGGCGGGGGCTCGGGAGCCGCGACCGCCGGCAGTCGTCCGTCTCCCGAGCCCCCGTCACCGGCAAAGTCCCGCAGCAGGTGGACGCAGCGTTGCGCACCTGACGGGCGGCATAGTGGGAGACGGTCAGACATAGTGGGAGACGGTCAGAGACATAGTGGGAGACGGTCAGAGACAAAAGATTCAGTGGACGCAGCGTTGCGCATCTGACGGGCGGCATAGTGGGAGACGGTCAGAGACATAGTGGGAGACGGGTCAGAGACATAGTGGGAGACGGTCAGAGACATAGTGGGAGACGATCAGAGACAAAAGATTCAACATGGCCGCCATTCCTGAACCGCGGCTAGACTGTTTGACAAACACAAAATGCTAAAAATAGCGAGCACGTTGGTACGTTTGGAGACGATGAGACAAACCAACGCTAACGCAGCAGCTGTGAGATACATCAGTTGATTGTCAGCGTCAAAACCCAAAATGCCAAGAAAACCACAACCGTAACTAAATCGGAATACCAAGGTAAAGAACATTGCGTGTAAAAAAAATATTCCTTTCGAACCACACAGTCTACTGAATTCCTCAAACTCTTAATCCTGTCGTCACCTGCCTGTCCATGGAGCGACCTCACCGGCCACCCAGTCATCACCCGTCCCTGCCGCCAATCCTACCCCGTCCTCACCCGTCCCTGCCGCCAATCCTACCCTGTCCCCACCCGTCCCTGCCGCCAATCCTACCCTGTCCTCACCCGTCCCTGCCGCCAATCCCACCCTGTCCTCACCCGTCCCTGCCGCCAATCCCACCCTGTCCCCACCCGTCCCTGCCGCCAATCCTACCCTGTCCTCACCCGTCCCTGCCGCCAATCCTACCCTGTCCTCACCCGTCCCTGCCGCCAATCCTACCCTGTCCCCACCCGTCCCTGCCGCCAATCCTACCCTGTCCTCACCCGTCCCTGCCGCCAATCCAGAGATACATCTGTCCTAACCAGACTTGTCAATGATTCAATGTGAATCGACTACTTTTGATTGAATCATTCTTATTTCAAATGAATGACTCATGAATCGATTCACCTCATGCGCAAACCTGTTGAGTCACTGATTGAATCATTCATACAGAGAAAATAGGCTGATTGAATCATTGATTGCTCAAAGAATCATTCTTTTTTGGTCGAACAGCATAAACTGTCCAAAAAATATGCCAGCGGCCCAGCATTCATCTGTGCCCTGTGGACAAACCAGGCACTTAATGGCCAATTATATGAGCTCTGTGTCCTGAGCTGTAGCCTGTAATTCATCTATGCGTAAAGAAAGCGAGGCTTTGTGTCCAACTCCAGTGGGCACAAAGCCACTGTTCAATCAGCCCTAACTAGGTGAATACCTTGGAACTGGTAGGGTTAGGGGTAGGTACCTAAATACTTAGAAAAGGTAACTAACTCATACTTTGGTTCATAAATCACACGGTACACGCACACCTTTTTCACACGAAAAATTATCAAAAGGTAGCCACCTTTTCCTAATTTCTAGGCTATACCATATCAAAAACTAAATCATAAACAAACATTTGCATGACCTCCGCATGTCCCAAATATCACTGTCGCATCGGCGCCGCTTTATTCCACATCATGCTTTATAAAAAATAATACCTAATGCAAAATCAAAATAAATGCTCCATTCGCTTAAAAAAGTGAAACGTTAAGTCATTAATGCTTTTGGAACTTGGAATTTGCTATTATAATAAATATTATAAATATCATTTTATAATCAAAATAAACAACACGCGTGTCCAATTGGCTCACATTCACATTCGGAAATACATTCGCGGACTATTTGGATTGGCTTCAAAATTGGTACACAGATAGATCACGACCTAGTGATCATTCTGGTAAAATCTTAGAGTCGCAAATTTAAAATTAAAGGAGTTAGGGTCAAACAGCGGACTATTCCGATTTGCATGAAAATTAGCACACTGGTAGAACATAACCTCCTTATCACGCTCATGAAATCTTAGAGTCGCACATTCAAAATCAAAGGAGTTAGACAAAGGAGTCGACACTTCCCTTTAATGTTGAGTGATTGAATCAAGATTGAATCATTCATTATGGTAATGTTGAGTGATTGAATCATGATTGAATCATTCATTATGGTAATGTTGAGTGATTGAATCATGATTGAATCATTCATTATGGTAATGTTGAGCGATTGAATCATGATTGAATCATTCATTATGGTCCGTGAATCACTGTGAATCGACTCATGGCAAATATGAATCATTGCCAAGTCTGGTCCTAACCCGTCCCTGCCGCCAATCCTACCCTGTCCTCACCCCTGCCGCTGCCGCCAATCCTACCCTGTCCTACCCCGTCCCTGCCGCCAATCCTACCCTGTCCTCACCAGTCCCTGCCGCCAATCCTACCCTGTCCCCACCCGTCCCTGCCGCCAATCCTACCCTGTCCTCACCCGTCCCTGCCGCCAATCCTACCCTGTCCTCACCAGTCCCTGCCGCCAATCCTACCCTGTCCCCACCCGTCCCTGCCGCCAATCCTACCCTGTCCCCACCCGTCCCTGCCGCCAATCCTACCCTGTCCTCACCCGTCCCTGCCGCCAATCCCACCCTGTCCTCACCCGTCCCTGCCGCCAATCCCACCCTGTCCTCACCCCTGCCCCTGCCGCCAATCCCACCCTGTCCTCACCCGTCCCTGCCGCCAATCCTACCCTGTCCTCACCCGTCCCTGCCGCCAATCCTACCCTGTCGCTCACCCGTCCCTGCCGCCAATCCTACCCTGTCCTCACCCGTCCCTGCCGCCAATCCTACCCTGTCCTCACCCGTCCCTGCCGCCAATCCTACCCTGTCGCTCACCCGTCCCTGCCGCCAATCCTACCCTGTCCTCACCCGTCCCTGCCGCCAATCCTACCCTGTCCTCACCCGTCCCTGCCGCCAATCCTACCCTGTCCTACCCCGTCCCTGCCGCCAATCCTACCCTGTCCTCACCCGTCCCTGCCGCCAATCCTACCCTGTCCTCACCCGTCCCTGCCGCCAATCCTACCCTGTCCTCACCCGTCCCTGCCGCCAATCCTACCCTGTCCTCACCCGTCCCTGCCGCCAATCCTACCCTGTCCTCACCCGTCCCTGCCGCCAATCCTACCCTGTCCTCACCCGTCCCTGCCGCCAATCCTACCCTGTCCTCACCCGTCCCTGCCGCCAATCCTACCCTGTCCTCACCCGTCCCTGCCGCCAATCCTACCCTGTCCTACCCCGTCCCTGCCGCCAATCCTACCCTGTCCTCACCCGTCCCTGCCGCCAATCCTACCCTGCCCTCACCCGTCCCTGCCGCCAATCCTACCCTGTCCTCACCCGTCCCTGCCGCCAATCCTACCCTGTCCTCACCCGTCCCTGCCGCCAATCCTACCCTGTCCTACCCCGTCCCTGCCGCCAATCCTACCCTGTCCTCACCCGTCCCTGCCGCCAATCCTACCCTGTCCTCACCCGTCCCTGCCGCCAATCCTACCCTGTCCCCACCCGTCCCTGCCGCCAATCCTACCCTGTCCTCACCCGTCCCTGCCGCCACACCACCCTGTACCCACCCCTGCCCCGCAGGCTGATGGTATCTTCCAGCGCCTCCAGCAGTGCCGGGGTACTATGATACCCGAACTGGGCCGGCCGGACGGCTACTCCGAACTCCGCCAGGTACGCAGCGTGGAAGGAAGCAAGCTGGAGCCGGCCGCTGTGCCGCCGCAGCAGATGGACCACGTCTCTAGCCAGCAGTTGGAGAGGCAGTAGATGAACCTGCCGCCCGCCGCCAGACGAGGCAGAGGCAGAGGCGGAGGCGGAGCCGCCAGGGGGAGGGTCGTCCACCTGCAGAAGGGAAGCAGGCGGTAAATCAGCTGCTGGCACGGCTGAAGAATGATGATTCCGAATGATGATTCAGAGATATATAAATATGTATACAAAACAAGGGGGTGGGGGTGGGGTGGGGGCTTACGGGCACCGCAACAGCAGCGGTTATATGACGACCATATGATACAAAACCGGTCAACACAGGACAATATACACAGGAGAAAATGGGCACAGGACAAAACAAACAGGTTACAGCAACTGGTAATACTTCAAAATAACAAAGGCCCTATTGGCATACGCAGCGAGACTGGCGTTGAGTCACGAAAGTCGAGATGACATGCATTGAATTCCACCTCAACACAAGCTAATCCCACTTCTGACACCAGCTTGACAGCAGCGCGAGACTCACTACACACCTTGACCACGTGCTGCAGGTCGCGACTTCCGACTCCAGCTAGGCAGCAGCGCGGGACTCACTACATACCTTGACCACGTGCTGCAGGTCGCGACTTCCGACTCCAGCTAGGCAGCAGCGCGGGACTCACTACACACCTTGACCACGTGCTGCAGGTCGCGACTTCCGACTCCAGCTAGGCAGCAGCGCGGGACTCACTACACACCTTGACCACGTGCTGCAGGTCGCGACTTCCGACTCCAGCTAGGCAGCAGCGCGGGACTCACTACACACCTTGACCACGTGCTGCAGGTCGCGACTTCTGACTCCAGCTAGGCAGCAGCGCGGGACTCACTACATACCTTGACCACGTGCTGCAGGTCGCGACTTCCGACTCCAGCTAGGCAGCAGCGCGGGACTGACTACACACCTTGACCACGTGCTGCAGGTCGCGACTTCCGACTCCAGCTAGGCAGCAGCGCGGGACTCACTACATACCTTGACCACGTGCTGCAGGTCGCGACTTCCGACTCCAGCTAGGCAGCAGCGCGGGACTCACTACACACCTTGACCACGTGCTGCAGGTCGCGACTTCCGACTCCAGCTAGGCAGCAGCGCGGGACTCACTACATACCTTGACCACGTGCTGCAGGTCGCGACTTCTGACTCCAGCTTGACAGCAGCGCGGGACTCACTACACACCTTGACCACGTGCTGCAGGTCGCGACTTCCGACTCCAGCTAGGCAGCAGCGCGGGACTCACTACACACCTTGACCACGTGCTGCAGGTCGCGACTTCCGACTCCAGCTAGGCAGCAGCGCGGGACTCACTACACACCTTGACCACGTGCTGCAGGTCGCGACTTCCGACTCCAGCTAGGCAGCAGCGCGGGACTCACTACATACCTTGACCACGTGCTGCAGGTCGCGACTTCTGACTCCAGCTAGGCAGCAGCGCGGGACTCACTACACACCTTGACCACGTGCTGCAGGTCGCGACTTCTGACTCCAGCTAGGCAGCAGCGCGGGACTCACTACACACCTTGACCACGTGCTGCAGGTCGCGACTTCCGACTCCAGCTAGGCAGCAGCGCGGGACTCACTACACACCTTGACCACGTGCTGCAGGTCGCCGGTGAGGGTGTCCAGGCTGAGTGGACGCTGGAAGCGACAGGCGTACTGCTCCAGGAGACGCTCCAGAGGCATACTGCCCTGAGGCTGCCGATGAACACAGCAGGGGGTGAGAGGGCGACCCTCGCGCGCTGCTCACAGCAGGAGGTGAGAGGGCGCACCTGGCGCGCTGCTCACAGCAGGAGGTGAGAGGGCGCACCTGGCGCGCTGCTCACAGCAGGAGGTGAGAGGGCGCACCTGGCGCGCTGCTCACAGCAGGAGGTGAGAGGGCGCACCTGGCGCGCTGCTCACAGCAGGAGGTGAGAGGGCGCACCTGGCGCGCTGCTCACAGCAGGAGGTGAGAGGGCGCACCTCGCGCGCTGCTCACAGCAGGAGGTGAGAGGGCGCACCTGGCGCGCTGCTCACAGCAGGAGGTGAGAGGGCGCACCTGGCGCGCTGCTCACAGCAGGAGGTGAGAGGGCGCACCTCGCGCGCTGCTCACAGCAGGAGGTGAGAGGGCGCTGATCACAGCAGGAGGTGAGAGGGCGCTGCTCACAGCAGGAGGTGAGAGGCGCACCTGGCACGCTGCTCACAGCAGGAGGTGAGAGGGCGCACCTGGCGCGCTGCTCACAGCAGGAGGTGAGAGGGCGCTGATCACAGCAGGAGGTGAGAGGGCGCTGCTCACAGCAGGAGGTGAGAGGGCGCACCTGGCGCGCTGCTCACAGCAGGAGGTGAGAGGGCGACCCTCGCGCGCTGCTCACAGCAGGAGGTGAGAGGGCGCACCTGGCGCGCTGCTCACAGCAGGAGGTGAGAGGGCGCACCTGGCGCGCTGCTCACAGCAGGAGGTGAGAGGGCGCACCTGGCGCGCTGCTCACAGCAGGAGGTGAGAGGGCGCACCTGGCGCGCTGCTCACAGCAGGAGGTGAGAGGGCGCACCTGGCGCGCTGCTCACAGCAGGAGGTGAGAGGGCGCACCTGGCGCGCTGCTCACAGCAGGAGGTGAGAGGGCGCACCTCGCGCGCTGCTCACAGCAGGAGGTGAGAGGGCGCACCTGGCGCGCTGCTCACAGCAGGAGGTGAGAGGGCGCACCTGGCGCGCTGCTCACAGCAGGAGGTGAGAGGGCGCACCTCGCGCGCTGCTCACAGCAGGAGGTGAGAGGGCGCTGATCACAGCAGGAGGTGAGAGGGCGCTGCTCACAGCAGGAGGTGAGAGGGCGCACCTGGCACGCTGCTCACAGCAGGAGGTGAGAGGGCGCACCTGGCGCGCTGCTCACAGCAGGAGGTGAGAGGGCGCTGATCACAGCAGGAGGTGAGAGGGCGCTGCTCACAGCAGGAGGTGAGAGGGCGCACCTGGCGCGCTGCTCACAGCAGGAGGTGAGAGGGCGCTGATCACAGCAGGAGGTGAGAGGGCGCTGCTCACAGCAGGAGGTGAGAGGGCGCACCTCGCGCGCTGCTCACAGCAGGAGGTGAGGGCGCACCTGGCGCGCTGCTCACAGCAGGAGGTGAGAGGGCGCTGATCACAGCAGGAGGTGAGAGGGCGACCCTCGCGCGGTGCTCACAGCTGGTGAGAGCGAACCTCGCGCGCTGCTCAGGTGAGAGGGCGACCCTCACGCGCTGCTCAGGTGAGAGGGCGACCCTCACGCGCTGCTCAGGTGAGAGGGCGACCCTCACGCGCTGCTCACAGCAGGCGAGAGGGCGACCCTCGCGCGCTGCTCACAGCAGGAGGTGAGGGCGACCCTCGCGCGCTGCTCACAGCTGGTACGCAATACGGCCGCGTGCATTCATGAGTTTGCACACTGTTAGGTATACGCAACAATCTATCATACAGCAAATCATTGCAAATACCAACACTAGTTAAACGTTCCAAAATAAGTGTTACATTGTAACATAGTCAGTAATCATCTTGGAAGAGGTACGAACACAGAACTACTGCTGATGTCTAGGCTACACGGTGATTATACGCCAGTCGGTAGCCCCCCCCCCCCCTCCATTCGCCGCCGAGCGCCCTCTCACCTGGTCCATGAGGACGAGTCGCACATTGAGCGCCATCTGCTTCAGGTGCTGCCTGTTGACCAGCATCACACGCGGGCTGTCCGGCGAGCCGCCCAGACGCACCACAGAGCGCAGCTGAGACATCTGGCGGCAGACGTCGCAGTTAGTACTGTCAATACCGGCCGCCAGGTAGGCTGCGGCGACCAAAGAACGAACCAAATCAACTTCTTTCTTCCCATATGCTCAACGGAGAGGGAAAATAGTGCAGCACAAGTTACTCATGTATCCACAGTTTAAGAAGCAGACGCCCAGGTTGTTATCGGTGGAAATCGCGAATACAGATCACGAATCTGAGGCGGAAAGGCAGACAATGTGGTGCGAACCGGCTAACGAGGACGAAATTACACAACAAAACTCACACCAGTCTCAGTTCGGGGGGGGGAGGCTTTAGGGCGCCTCAGCTACTTGGTTGTATGGCCGTCTCAGTTCGGCCATCGACTTTGAGTCCGTCTCAGTTCGGCCATAGACTATGAGTCCGTCTCAGTTCGGCCATAGACTATGAGTCTGTCTCAGTTCGGCCATCGACTATGAGTCTGTCTCAGTTCGGCCATCGACTATGAGTCTGTCTCAGTTCGGCCATCAGCTATGAGTATCCAGCGTTCCATAACCGGCACAGTCACCACTGGGCTTAGGGCGCCGCGGCTACCGCGGATATTTAGCGCCCAAACCAGCGTCACAAGTAACTCCCACTATAACCAGGCGGCGACGGCAACGTGAAGACTGAGACCGCAGGCTTACCAGATACCAAACTACCAAACTTACCAGATCTCTGATGTTGGCTGTCCCGTACATCACGGGGCTCAGGCGGTAGCCGAACTCCCGCAGAAACAGCGAACACAGCTCGTCCAGCCCGATAGACTCCATCTGCAGATGGGGAAATAACACAGTGATGAACGGGGTTCCATACAAAGCACAGGGTAGCTACATAACAGATAGGCACAACGTCCATCACCAGAACATGATCCCATAAAGCACCCTGGACACAGTCAATCACAGATACTACCTTCGAATCTAGAACATCACTGAACATTTTATTACAGACGGAAAATGATCAGACTGCCAGACTCGATCAACAGCAGATCAACCTCAATGCCTTGCACATGTCGTCCCCGTGCGGCGCCCAGCTCACTAGCCACACATAACACTCCGCACCGGACAACACTGAGCCGACTGCTCACTAGTCACATAACACTCAGCTCACTAGCCACACATAACACTCAGCACCGGACAACACTGAGCCGACTGCTCACTAGTCACACAACACTCAGCACCGGACAACACTGAGCCGACTGCTCACTAGCCACACATAACACTCAGCACCGGACAACACCGAGCCGACTGCTCACTAGCCACACATAACACTCCGCACCGGACAACACTGGGCCGACTGCTCACTAGCCACACATAACACTCCGCACCGGACAACACTGGGCCGACTGCTCACTAGCCACACATAACACTCCGCACCGGACAACACTGAGCCGACTGCTCACTGGGAACTACTCACACCAGCCGCCTGCAGCATGGTGGCCAGCTGGTCACAGAGGACGGCACGCAGCGCAGGCCGGGTCAGCTGGATCAGCTTCTCACCGTCCTCGTCAGAGGTCACCTGAGGTCACAGAGGTCACCAGAGGTCAGATAGGCCAGACATGTCACCAGCTGAGGTCATAGGTCACCTGAGGTGAGACAGGTCACCTGAGGTGAGACAGGTCACCTGCGGTGAGACAGGTCACCTGCGGTGAGACAGGTCACCTGCGGTGAGACAGGTCACCTGCGGTGAGACAGGTCACCTGCGGTGAGACAGGTCACCTGCGGTGAGACAGGTCACCTGCGGTGAGACAGGTCACCTGAGGTGAGACAGGTCACCTGAGGTGAGACAGGTCACCTGAGGTGAGACAGGTCACCTGAGGTGAGACAGGTCACCTGAGGTGAGACAGGTCACCTGAGGTGAGACAGGTCACCTGAGGTGAGACAGGTCACCTGAGGTGAGACAGGTCACCTGAGGTGAGACAGGTCACCTGAGGTGAGACAGGTCACCTGAGGTGAGACAGGTCACCTGAGGTGAGACAGGCACCTGAGATAGGAAAGGTCACCAGCTGGTTACAGGTCGTCAGGTCGCCTGAGGTCGGAAAGGTCACCAGCTGGTCACAAAAGGAAAACGTCATCTCCGAACCGAATGACTCCGGATCCAGAAACAAACAAAAAATGTGAGGAAAAACGCAACACATAGCCGGAGTTTCTCAACCTAGAGTATTACTTAACCCGCGCCGTGCCGGGGGGACGGGGGGGGGGGGGTGTTTAGACACCCTCAGGTTTTTCGAGGATCGCAGGAAAACGGCGGCGCGCAGCGCCACCGTTTTGGCACAGCTGTTCGGGCATCAATTGCTAATATGTTTTAAAAAAATACCTCGGGTCACCAGCCCAGGTCACGTGACCCACCTCCAAAAAAACCTGGTGGTCGTACCAAGTCTGTTTATGGATGACCGGTTTTACACTTACAGGATTTCATAAGGTCATATATATCTACAATTAGTATATCTTGGATTTTTATATCAGCGACCAAAGGTCAGGTCAATTTCGTGATCTCCCCATTATAAGTCAATGGGGAAATATTCAAATGCTTCCTATTGCAAGGATACTCAAGACACAGTTTAATTACTTCTGTATCATGTTATTATAGGCCATTCTTCATTTGTTCAGTTAACCCTACAGGGTCAGCCGAGGTCATCCGAGGTCACAACAGCTTTATGTCAATAACTCTCGACAAAATGACGATAGAAGTGAAACGGACACCAATGTGTTTGTCTCGTCGAGGCACGTCTTCCCATATGCAACATGACCTACTTGGGTCACCACTTGACCTTGATCAGGTCAAATTTTTAAGTTGACCCTGCCAGTGGTAAACACTAATGAGTCGAAGCGCCTTGACGAGACAAACACGATGCCATCAACATTATTGCCTTGTCGTTATTAGGTACAAAGCTATTACTGAAAAACTGTTTTGTAAAAAATAGCCTTTGACATTTTATGAGCTCTGGAGCATAAACTATTGACCCGAGCTAAAATCTGAGGACACCTCTGCGATTGCATTTTTCAAGAGTTTTCCATTGCCTTGTTCAGTTTGTTCCTAGCTATTTGTGTTGTCCATTTGTGTTTGTGATACCTGGGGGTTTCTGGAGCGAAGTCCTAAAACGGGAAAATTTGACCTTTGATGACCTCCGGTGGCCTCAATATTGACTTGAGGAAAAAAATATCTGACGTACTTTCGAATGTGCTCGTTGAGAGCTTTCCAACCCCTATTTCCGAGTCTTTCTAGCCCTTTTAGTTTTCGAGTTAGAGGGGTGGAGGGTGTCTACCCCCCCCCCCCCCCCCGGCACGGTACGTGTTAAAGGGAATAGTTAACCTTGGATCTGGTATAAACCAATCTGGTATAAACCAATCTGGTATAAACCAATCTGGTGTAAACCAATCTGGTGTAAACCAATCTGGTATAAACCAATCTGGTATAAACCAATCTGGTGTAAACCAATCTGGTATAAACCAATCTGGTGTAAACCAATCTGGTATAAACCAATCTGGTATAAACTAGCCACCTGGCATGGAATACTCCACCTTGGTCTGTTATAAACCAGTCTGGTATAAACCAGCTATCTGGTAAAAACTATGGCGGGCCGTTCGAAAATCTGCTCGAGTTTTGGGATACACAAACCGTGGATCATATGATTTCTATATCTAAGCTACCATTCCGCTATCTCAGTGCAAAACCCCATGTTAAGGTAGACTATTCCCTTTAAACCAGATGACTAGTTTATACCAGATTGCTTTATACCAGATCCAAGGTAGACTATTCCCTTTTAAAAGCCCAGAGTTAAAGAAGTTGCCACGCCACTAGCTCCGTACAGCGCCTGAAGTCTCCCCATTTGGGATACTTTCAGAGTCCCCAATCGTCCATTGGAGTCCCCAATCGCCAACCTGGTACAATAGCCAACCCAGTACCGCCATCAGTACAGTCTCCGGCACGCACCTGTACAGTCTCGGGCACAGCCTCGAACAGTTCGGCCAGCTTGCCGAAGCCGTAGTCGGAGACTCGGCACTGGCGGCCGAAGTGGTGGTGGTAGGCCGGGATGAACTTGTTGAACTGCATCTGGCAGAAGGGCACGTGACGCAGCAGCTCCTTCACCTGGGCACGTGCAGCGTGGTCACGTCATAAGGATGCTGGGCTAGTAAGCGGAAAGGAGAGGGTTCGAATCCAGTCAGACAAAACGAGAACAATGACTCAGTCTGCTGCCTACACAATGTCGAATAAAGTCTAAATGATGGCAGGTGCAATTTGTGAATCGATCATTCCTAGGCTTCACATTTGTATATAACCTGGCAATGCTCGAATGTGTGTATCCGCAGGCATCCCACTGATCACCGTACCTACCTATGGGTAAGGAATAACACAAGGAACAACATATAAGGTCTCACACTGCTATATAACGAATAACAAAATGACATGCCATTCCCGCCCAATTAGTTTGGACTGAAGGCAACAGTTGCCTCGAGTTACTCTGCAATGTTGCATCTCACTACCGCACGGCTATCGCACCCAGCCATTGTGTAGCGGGCTCAGACAACAATGGGAATTAACTGTGCCAGCTGAATTCGGGGTGTGCTCACTGAGAACTAACTCTAAGGTGGACTATTTGTCGTCGCCATGAGCCCAGCATTCAGCACTCACCTCTACGGCGAAGTGTTTGGTCTTCTGCATCTCTTCAGGCGTCTGCTCCCGGCGGGGAATGGCCACTTTGAGTTCCCCCTCGTGTTTGTATACCACCACACTGTCTCCTGAAACCCCGGTACAGGCCGGTCAGGAGGGGGACAGGTCAGGCGTCAGGTTAGGTGTCGGGTCAGGGCGTCACAAACTGCAACCTTGAACTTCTGCAACTTTAACAGGGGCGCTCAAGCACCCACAGGCTCCAAATCAAACACTAATCAGATACAGCTTAAGAACCTTGAGTGAAACTTGCACAGCATCGTTCCAGTTGAATAGTTCCATCTCAGAAATAATACAACACAACAAAGAACCCACAACAGACAACCGATATATACCAAACACCAAGTCGAGCCATCATGTTCAGAAGACAGCTGCAGTCAGGATATACCCACCATTGACTGTGCCGAGCAGCGTATGCAGCCTCGTGGCTCCGTAGTCCCACTCTGAGAACTCGCGACCGGTCACCTGACTGAAGGCCTCGGGCAGCGCGGAGACGGCCAGCTGCTTGCTGTGCTGCGCCTTCAGCACGCGTAGCAGGTCAGAGGTGAAGCGACGCTGCTGGGCGCGCGGGGTCAGCGTGATGACGCGGCGGTGGCCGCATCCCAGCACCTGGGTAGAGGGGGGAGAGGGCAGGTCAGGTCAGGTCAGCACCTGGGTAGAGGGGAGAGAGGGGAGGGGGAGGTCAGCACCTGGGTAGAGGAGAGAGAGGGGAGGGGGAGGTCAGCACCTGGGTAGAGGGGAGAGAGGGGAGGGGGAGGTCAGCACCTGGGTAGAGGGGAGAGAGGGGAGGTCAGGTCAGGTCAGCACCTGGGTAGAGGGGAGAGAGGGGAGGTCAGGTCAGGTCAGCACCTGGGTAGAAGGGAGAGAGGAGAGGTCAGGTCAGCACCTGGGTAGAGGAGAGAGAGGGGAGGGGGAGGTCAGCACCTGGGTAGAGGGGAGAGAGGGGAGGTCAGGTCAGGTCAGCACCTGGGTAGAGGGGAGAGAGGGGAGGTCAGGTCAGCACCTGGGTAGAGGGGAGAGAGGGGAGGTCAGGTCAGCACCTGGGTAGAGGGGAGAGAGGGGAGGGGGAGGTCAGCACCTGGGTAGAGGGGAGAGAGGGGAGGTCAGGTCAGGTCAGCACCTGGGTAGAGGGGAGAGAGGGGAGGTCAGGTCAGGTCAGCACCTGGGTAGAGGGGAGGTCAGGTCAGCACCTGGGTAGAGGGGAGAGAGGGGAGGTCAGGTCAGGTCAGCACCTGGGTAGAGGGGAGAGAGGGGAGGTCAGGTCAGGTCAGCACCTGGGTAGAGGGGAGAGAGGGGAGGGGGAAGGTCAGCACCTGGGTAGAGGGGAGAGAGGGGAGGGGGAGGTCAGCACCTGGGTAGAGGGGAGAGAGGGGAGGGGGAGGAGGGGGAGGTCAGCACCTGGGTAGAGGGGAGAGAGGGGAGGTCAGGTCAGGACAGCACCTGGGTAGAGGGGAGAGAGGGGAGGTCAGGTCAGGTCAGCACCTGGGTAGAGGGGAGAGAGGGGAGGGGGAGGTCAGCACCTGGGTAGAGGGGAGAGAGGGCAGGTCAGGTCAGGTCAGCACCTGGGTAGAGGGGAGAGAGGGGAGGTCAGGTCAGGTCAGCACCTGGGTAGAGGGGAGAGAGGGGAGGTCAGGTCAGCACCTGGGTAGAGGGGAGAGGGGAGGTCAGCACCTGGGTAGAGAGGAGAGAGGGGAGGGGGAGGTCAGCACCTGGGTAAAGGGGAGAGAGGGGAGGTCAGGTCAGGTCAGCACCTGGGTACAGGGGAGAGAGGGGAGGTCAGGTCAGGTCAGCACCTGGGTAGAGGGGAGGTCAGGTCAGCACCTGGGTAGAGGGGAGGTCAGGTCAGCACCTGGGTAGAGGGGAGAGAGGGGAGGGGGAAGGTCAGCACCTGGGTAGAGGGGAGAGAGGGGAGGGGGAGGTCAGCACCTGGGTAGAGGGGAGAGAGGGGAGGGGGAGGAGGGGGAGGTCAGCACCTGGGTAGAGGGGAGAGAGGGAAGGTCAGGTCAGCACCTGGGTAGAGGGGAGAGAGGGGAGGTCAGGTCAGGTCAGCACCTGGGTAGAGGGGAGAGAGGGGAGGGGGAGGTCAGCACCTGGGTAGAGGGGAGAGAGGGGAGGGGGAGGTCAGCACCTGGGTAGAGGGGAGAGGGGAGGGGGAGGTCAGCACCTGGGTAGAGGGGAGAGGGGAGGGGGAGGTCAGCACCTGGGTAGAGGGGAGAGAGGGGAGAGGAGAGGTCAGATCAGCACCTGGGTAGAGGGGAGAGAGGGGAGGTCAGCACCTGGGTAGAGGGGAGAGAGGGGAGGTCAGGTCAGGTCAGCACCTGGGTAGAGTGGAGAGAGGGGAGGTCAGGTCAGGTCAGCACCTGGGTAGAGGGGAGAGAGGGGAGGTCAGGTCAGGTCAGCACCTGGGTAGAGGGGAGAGAGGGGAGGTCAGGTCAGGTCAGCACCTGGGTAGAGGGGAGAGAGGGGAGGGGGAGGTCAGGTCAGCACCTGGGTAGAGGGGAGAGAGGGGAGGGGGAGGTCAGGTCAGCACCTGGGTAGAGGGGAGAGAGGGGAGGGGGAGGTCAGGTCAGCACCTGGGTAGAGGGGAGAGAGGGGAGGTCAGGTCAGCACCTGGGTAGAGGGGAGAGATGGGAGGGGGAGGTCAGCACCTGGGTAGAGGGGAGAGAGGAGAGGTCAGGTCAGCACCTGGGTAGAGGGGAGAGAGGAGAGGTCAGGTCAGGTCAGCACCTGGGTAGAGGGAAGAGAGGGGAGGGAGAGGTCAGCACCTGGGTAGAGGGGAGAGAGGGGAGGGGGAGGTCAGCACCTGGGTAGAGGGGAGAGGGGAGGGGGAGGTCAGCACCTGGGTAGAGGGGAGAGAGGGGAGGTCAGGTCAGGTCAGCACCTGGGTAGAGGGGAGAGAGGGGAGGTCAGGTCAGGTCAGCACCTGGGTAGAGGGGAGAGAGGGGAGGGGGAGGTCAGCACCTGGGTAGAGGGGAGAGAGGGGAGGTCAGGTCAGGTCAGCACCTGGGTAGAGGGGAGAGAGGGGAGGGGGAGGTCAGCACCTGGGTAGAGGGGAGGGGAGGGGGAGGTCAGCACCTGGGTAGAGGGGAGAGAGGGGAGGGGGAGGTCAGCACCTGGGTAGAGGGGAGAGAGGGGAGGGGGAGGTCAGCACCTGGGTAGAGGGGAGAGAGGGGAGGTCAGGTCAGGTCAGCACCTGGGTAGAGGGAAGAGAGGGGAGGTCAGGTCAGCACCTGGGTAGAGGGGAGAGAGGGGAGGGGGAGGTCAGCACCTGGGTAGAGGGGAGAGAGGGGAGGGGGAGGTCAGCACCTGGGTAGAGGGGAGAGAGGGGAGGGGGAGGTCAGCACCTGGGTAGAGGGGAGAGAGGGGAGGTCAGGTCAGGTCAGCACCTGGGTAGAGGGGAGAGGGGAGGGGGGGGGGGGGGGGTCAGCACCTGGGTAGAGGGGAGAGAGGGGAGGGGGAGGTCAGCACCTGGGTAGAGGGGAGAGAGGGGAGGTCAGGTCAGGTCAGCACCTGGGTAGAAGGAAGAGAGGGGAGGGGGAGGTCAGCACCTGGGTAGAGGGGAGAGAGGGGAGGGGGAGGTCAGCACCTGGGTAGAGGGGAGAGAGGGGAGAGAGGGGAGGGGGAGGTCAGCACCTGGGTAGAGGGGAGAGAGGGGAGGGGGAGGTCAGCACCTGGGTAGAGGGGAGAGAGGGGAGGGGGAGGTCAGGTCAGCACCTGGGTAGAGGGGAGAGAGGGGAGGGGGAGGTCAGCACCTGGGTAGAGGGGAGAGAGGGGAGGTCAGGTCAGGTCAGCACCTGGGTAGAGGGGAGAGAGGGGAAGGGGAGGTCAGGTCAGCACCTGGGTAGAGGGGAGAGAGGGGAAGTCAGGTCAGGTCAGCACCTGGGTAGAGGGGAGAGAGGGGAGGTCAGGTCAGGTCAGCACCTGGGTAGAGGGAAGAGAGGGGAGGTCAGGTCAGGTCAGCACCTGGGTAGAGGGGAGAGAGGGGAGGGGAGGTCAGCACCTGGGTAGAGGGGAGAGGGGAGGGGGAGGTCAGCACCTGGGTAGAGGGGAGAGAGGGGAGGTCAGCACCTGGGTAGAGGGGAGAGAGGGGAGGTCAGGTCAGGTCAGCACCTGGGTAGAGGGGAGAGAGGGGAGGGGGAGGTCAGCACCTGGGTAGAGGGGAGAGAGGGGAGGGGAAGGTCAGCACCTGGGTAGAGGGGAGAGAGGGGAGGTCAGGTCAGGTCAGCACCTGGGTAGAGGGAAGAGAGGGGAGGGGGAGGTCAGCACCTGGGTAGAGGGGAGAGAGGGGAGGGGAGGTCAGCACCTGGGTAGAGGGGAGAGAGGGGAGGTCAGGTCAGGTCAGCACCTGGGTAGAGGGGAGAGAGGGGAGGGGGAGGTCAGCACCTGGGTAGAGGGGAGAGAGGGGAGG
This sequence comes from Chirona hameri, assembly GCA_036785665.1. Classification (NCBI taxonomy): domain Eukaryota; kingdom Metazoa; phylum Arthropoda; class Thecostraca; order Balanomorpha; family Balanidae; genus Chirona; species Chirona hameri. The sequence continues at coordinate 54,520 of JAXIVJ010003845.1, forward strand.
GGGAAGGTCAGGTCAGCACCTGGGTAGAGGGGAGAGAGGGGAGAGGGAAGGTCAGGTCAGCACCTGGGTAGAGGGGAGAGAGGGGAAGGGGAGGTCAGGTCAGCACCTGGGTAGAGGGAAGAGAGGGGAGGTCAGGTCAGCACCTGGATAGAGGGAGAGAGGGGAGGGGGAGGTCAGGTCAGCACCTGGGTAGAGGGGATAGGGGAGAAGTCAGGTCAGCACCTGGTAGAGGGAAGAGAGGGGAGGTCAGGTCAGCACCTGGGTAGAGGGGAGAGAGGAGAGGTCAGGTCAGCACCTGGTAGAGGGAAGAGAGGAGAGGTCAGGTCAGCACCTGGATAGAGGGGAGAGAGGGGAGGGGGAGGTCAGGTCAGCACCTGGGTAGAGGGGAGAGAGGGGAGGGGGAGGTCAGGTCAGCACCTGGGTAGAGGGGAGATGGGAGGGGGAAGGTCAGGTCAGCACCTGGGTAGAGGGGAGAGAGGGGAGGGGGAGGTCAGGTCAGCACCTGGGTAGAGGGGAGAGAGGGGAGGGGGAGGTCAGGTCAGCACCTGGGTAGAGGGGAGGAGAGGGGAGGGGGAGGTCAGGTCAGCACCTGGGTAGAGGGGAGAGAGGGGAGAGAGGGGAGGGGGAGGTCAGGTCAGCACCTGGGTAGAGGGGAGAGAGGGGAAGGGGAAGGTCAGGTCAGCACCTGGGTAGAGGAGAGAGGAGGAGAGGTCAGCACCTGGGTAGAAGGGAGAGAGGGGAGGTCAGCACCTGGGTAGAGGGGAGAGAGGGCAGGTCAGGTCAGCACCTGGATAGAGGGGAGAGAGGGGAGGGGAAGGTCAGGTCAGCACCTGGGTAGAGGGGAGAGAAGGGAGGTCAGGTCAGCACCTGGGTAGAGGGGAGAGAGGGGAGGTCAGGTCAGCACCTGGATAGAGGGGAGAGGGGAGGGGGAGGTCAGGTCAGCACCTGGATAGAGGGAGAGAGGGGAGGGGAGGTCAGGTCAGCACCTGGGTAGAGGGGAGAGAGGGGAGGTCAGGTCAGTACCTGGGTAGAGGGGAGAGAGGAGAGGTCAGGTCAGCACCTGGGTAGAGGGGAGAGAGGGGAGGTCAGGTCAGCACCTGGATAGAGGGGAGAGAGGGGAGGGGGAGGTCAGGTCAGCACCTGGGTAGAGGGGAGGGGAGGTCAGGTCAGGTTAGCACCTGTGTAGAGGGGAGAGAGGGGGAGAGGGAGGTCAGGAGTCAGCACCTGGGTAGAGGGGCGAGAGGGGAGGGGGAAGGTCAGGTCAGCACCTGGGTAGAGGAGAGAGGGGAGGTCAGCACCTGGGTAGAGGGGAGAGAGGGGAGGTCAGCACCTGGTAGAGGGGAGAGAGGGGAGGTCAGGTTAGCACCTGTGTAGAGGGAGAGAGAGGGGAGGGGGAGGTCAGGTCAGCACCTGGGTAGAGGGGAGAGAGGGGAGGGGGAAGGTCAGGTCAGCACCTGGGTAGAGGAGAGAGAGGAGAGGTCAGCACCTGGGTAGAAGGGAGAGAGGGGAGGTCAGCACCTGGGTAGAGGGGAGAGAGGGCAGGTCAGCTCAGCACCTGGGTAGAGGGGAGAGGGGAGGGGGAAGGTCAGGTCAGCACCTGGGTAGAGGGGAGAGAGGGAGGGGGAGGTCAGCCCAGCACCTGGGTAGAGGGTAGAGGGGAGAGGGGAGTGGGAAGGTCAGGTCAGCACCTGGGTAGAGGGGAGAGGGGAGGGGGAGGTCAGCCCAGCACCTGGGTAGAGGGGAGAGAGGGGAGGTGGAGGTCAGGTCAGCACCTGGGTAGAGGGGAGAGAGGGGAGGGGGAAGGTCACGTCAGCACCTGGGTAGATGGGAAAGAGGGGAGGGGGAAGGTCATGTCAGCACCTGGGTAGAGGGGAAAGAGAAGAGGGTGAAGGTCATGTCAGCACCTGGGTAGATGTCAGCACCTGGGTAGAGGGGAGAGAGGGGAGGGGGAAGGTCATGGCAGCACCTGGGTAGAGGAGAGAGAGGGGAGGGGAAGGTCATGTCAGCACCTGGGTAGATGTCGGCGCCTGGGTAGAGGGTAGGGGAGAGAGGGGAGGGGGAAGGTCAGGTCAGCACCTGGTAGAGGGGAGAGAGGGGAGGGGGAGGGTCAGGTCAGCACCTGGTAGAGGGGAGAGGGGGAGGTCAGGTCAGCACCTGGGTAGAGGGGAAATAGGGGAGGGGGAAGGTCAGGTCAGCACCTGGGTAGAAGGGAGAAAGGGGAGGGGGAGGTCAGGTCAGGTCAGCACCTGGGTAGAGGGGAGGGGGAAGGTCAGGTCAGCACCTGGGTAGAGGGGAGGGGGAATGTCAGGTCAGCACCTGGGTAGAGGGGAGAGGGGAGGGAGGGAGGGGGGTCAGGTCAGCACTTGGGTAGAGGGAGAGAGGGGAGGGGGAGGTCAGGTCAGCACCTGGGTGGAGGGGAGAGAGGGAGGTGGAGGTCAGGTCAGCACCTGAGTGGAGAGGAGAGAGGGGAGGGGGAGGTCAGGTCAGCACCTGGGTAGAGGGGAGGTGGAAGGTCAGATCAGCACAGGTGGGTACAGGGGAGAGAGGGGGAAGGTCAGGTCAGCACCTGGGTAGAGGCGAGAGAGGGGAGGGGGAATGTCAGGCCAGCACCTGGGTAGAGGGGAGAGAGGGGAGATGGGGAAGGTCAGCTTAGCACCTGGGTAGAGGGGAGAGGGGAGAGAGGGGAGAGGGAAGGTCAGGTCAGCACCTGCGCAGAAGGTAGAGACGGGAGAGTTGAGGACAGTCGCGAGAACAGACGATACCTTGGCATAAAGAACAGATGAAACCGCTGGTGCTCGGCGGCCGACAGCCACACGTCCTCGGCAGTCTGGGTGTAATCTTCATCACAATTACCAGTGTGGAGTACAGCACACGACTTCAGCCCGATGTCTTCGCAACAGACCTCCCGAATCCTAAGCAATCAGCCTATAACACCACGTCAACAGGCCTAACGCTCCTGTTAACACAACTCCAGTGACGTGACCTAGTTATTCAACTTCCAGTATATATTATGGTTATTTCAAACATGATTCATTATTTAATTTGATCAATAACCAGCCTACTCGTTTACCGATACCACCCGACACCAGTCCGTCTGGCAACGTCGTTACGTTGGCCTTGTGCAGGACGACCTGCTGAAGGCGTGGCTGGCCACACTCACCTGGACGATATGCGGCAGGACGTCGAACAGGTCGGCCAGACGGGTGAAGCCGTAGTCCGACACACGGCACTGCCTCCCGAAGTGGTGGTGGTACGCCGGGATGAACCTGCCGCACGGGAAGTGACGTCACACACCGGTCTTGTCATATGGCGGTCATTTAATCATGTCATATAATAATGTCGGCATGTCATGTCATCATATGGCGTCATCCGGGCAAGATCGTGGTGACCACGGGCCGGGGCGACGTGATTTTACACATGATAATGGATGTTCTCGATAAATGAATGATAAACTAAGAAATAAGTTTGGTCGCAAAATTTGGTAGGCAAATTCAGCTGTTTGAATCTCAAGCTGTACGGCATTGAGAAACAACCCAGCACAAACAATCGACAGCCCAGCCCCGCTTCTCTCAGGACCACCACACCCCATGTCTGCCCTTCCCCGCCAGCTCACTGACCTGTTGAAGGGCATGCGGGCTCTGGGCGCGGCACGCAGCAGGTCCACCACCTCCCTGGAGAACATGACGACCTTCTGCTGCAGGGCAGGGTTCACCGGCGCCGGCTCCTCTGTTGGGACGAGGAAGTCCTGCATGTCACTAAGTGTCGACCTATACAGGCGATATTCAACACAGTTGGCACTTTGTCGTAGTATCGTTTAATGTTTCGATATCTAGTCCATTCAATTATAGCTTTGCATTCGACAATGATACAGATACATTTATCATTTGAGTTATATATTTTCGATTAGATAGTTGTCGATTCACAATTTCGCCCGAGCACCACTATCTTTACCTGCTTTGCCTTTTATCTTCCAAGATAACACATAACCAGCAAATACAATTCACTATCATAAGAGGACAAATTCGTTAAATAAAATTCATTTTCGTAACACATTTAAGTGATCAAGTTCATTTAAGGAACATTCCACTTTCCTCTAGACAAGGAGGTACACGTCACTTTAACTACCCACACACAGCCCACCTACATCCCCGGCCCACCCCACTCACCCTCCGGGCGTCTCTGCCCCCTCCCACACCACCACCCCACCCCGTCCCCTCCCCACTCACCCTCCGGGACGTCTCTGGTCCCCTCCCTCCCACACCCCAACCCACACCCCCGTCCCCTCGCCACTCACCCTCCGGGGCGTCTCTGGCCCAGACGACCACCTTGTCCTGGGCTCGTGTGACGACGCGCACCTCGGGTAGCCAGGAGAGCAGGTGTTCCAGGCAGACTGCGTTCGGCTCCAGACGTAGACGGGACAGGGACGGGTCGTGGAACTGGGCCGCGTGGCAGTCCAGCAGGCTGCGGCGAGAGAGGGGGGGGGGGGGGGGCGTTAGCAAGGTGGTGGGACAGGAGAGCCATTAACAGGGCGCTGCAGAGACAAGGGGAGACTAACCGGCTGCAGAGACACGGGAGAGACGTGAGCGAACTGGTGAAGGGTAGCGATTTGGGTTTTATTTGGGTTTTCCCACGATCTCCTAACACAGTACCATTTCCGTTCCCCCTACCATCAAAGGGAAGAGGGGACGCAGACGCACCTGGAGAGGTAGACCAGCCCGTCGTGCGTGTCCAGCAGGCGGCAGATGATTGGTTCCAGCTCCTCCAATGGCGCCTCGCTGTTGGGCAGCACACTCGGGTCGTCCCGCTCCGCCCAGCCGACGGTGGCGCCTCGCTGCGGCGGGTGGCGCAAACACGCAGAGCTGGCCGCCGGCCGGCCGCCCATACCCTGACGCAGAAGAGAGTTGGTCAGGGGACTAGTCAGGGGACTAGTCAGGGGACTGGTCAGGGGACTGGTCAGGGGACTAGTCAGGGGACTAGTCAGGGGACTAGTCAGGGGACTGGTCAGGGGACTGGTCAGGGGACTGGTCAGGGGACTGGTCAGGGGACTGGTCAGGGGACTGGTCAGGGGACTGGTCAGGGGACTGGTCAGGGGACTGGTCAGGGGACTGGTCAGGGGACTGGTCAGGGGACTGGTCAGGGGACTGGTCAGGGGACTGGTCAGGGGACTGGTCAGGGGACTGGTCAGGGGACTGGTCAGGGGACTGGTCAGGGGACTGGTCAGGGGACTGGTCAGGGGACTGGTCAGGGGACTGGTCAGGGGACTGGTCAGGGGACTGGTCAGGGGACTGGTCAGGGGACTGGTCAGGGGACTGGTCAGGGGACTGGTCAGGGGACTGGTCAGGGGACTGGTCAGGGGACTGGTCAGGGGACTGGTCAGGGGACTGGTCAGGGGACTGGTCAGGGGACTGGTCAGGGGACTGGTCAGGGGACTGGTCAGGGGACTGGTCAGGGGACTGGTCAGGGGACTGGTCAGGGGACTGGTCAGGGGACTGGTCAGGGGACTGGTCAGGGGACTGGTCAGGGCCGCCCACATCCTGACACAGACACAGAAGAGAGCCGTGTAAATAATTAGCATGCGTTGGAGGCGTGACAGTCGGTGGGTGGCTGGAGGGAAACCGCGAGTCTTGCCAACGAGCCACGAGCAGCCACGAAAGCCACCAAAAACCACGGGCAGCCACGAGTCTTGTATACGCAATCTGAACGTCGGATACCAATAACAAGGCGGCCGTGAATGTCGCACTGGAGTTATACGACACACAACAGGTATACACGCAAACTAGCCGCGGATTAAGAATTCCGGCGCCTCAACTGCCAGGATAATATGGCGAGCAAACGAGGTATTAGTGGGAAACACGGGACACGCACGCGACGACGTGAGACAAGCCACGCCGAAACACCACCTAGCGGCGACCATAACAGACCAGCGAGGAGAGTCTGCCCACACCCCCGGGCCCGGACACTTGAACACACTCACCAGGTCCTGGGTCTTCAGCGCCGGGTTCAGGTGGATGACGCGGCCGTTGCTGCTGTCGATCACTGAGATGGTCTCCCGCATCCTGATGATGGTGGTGATGGTGGTGATGGTGGTGATGATGGTGGCAGAGGACGGGTGGGTTAGTCGACTGGGACGGACTCCACATGGAGATGAGAAGACACACGCTGGCGGAGACCGCAGGGTTGTCCTCCACGTGCGACGGGGGCCAACAATCCACACAGAGGACGGACTGGATAGCCAACAATCCACACAGAGGACGGACTGGATAGCCAACAATCCACACAGAGGACGGACTGGATAGACTGCCACATACGGAAGCCCTAACGTGTCAAGAGGCTGCAATATTCCAGACCTCTGTAACCGAGTAAACACGTGAGAAATAGTCATAATAACATGTAACCATAATCGCACTAACATAGGTTTTACAATATAATTGGATTGGAGAAAACAATGTTATACTCATATTTATAATATTTCCGAGTTTGACATGTCCACATTTCCCTTTAGTGGTCTTCGAAAATAACAAATAAGCGTTATTAAAATATAAATTGGTTGCAACAGCGCAACATAGGAGAAATTAAGTGATCAGGTATATCCCAGAACAGAATGTTACGATGCGAGAAGTAGCTCACACCACCCGCTCTGGGCATCTACACCACAAATGTTATGTTGCCAAAATGGACGACTGATCGCATGCGTCTGAGAGCTCTGCAAAACGTTAGAAGTATCGCATTGATTCAGATATAGCAACTGTGCACAAAAGCACCAGGAGCGACCAAAATAACTACCCAAGTAAGCACAACCGGGCAGATAAGCGAAACGACAAAGTCGAACGCAAAACAAAACAGACCCGAAAACAACAAGGCGCCGGTAAAACACTCTGTAGGCACTGCGAAGCACAGCGAAGCGAGACAAAGCAGAGCCGGTCACTCAGAAGCGAGATGTTACAGCCAGAGCGCTCAGTCTCCGCAAGGCAGTAGCTGCAGCCCTGCAAAGCGACTCAGCAGTCTTGCGAAGCAAAGAAGCAGCCCTCCGAAGCAACCCAGCATCCCTGCAAAGCGACACAGGACGCTGCGAAGCGACTCAACAGCGCTGCGAAGCGCGGCAGCCGGCTGACCTGAAGAGGTCGGCGATGCTGACGGTGCTGTGGAAGCGCTGTTCATACAACTCCATAAACTTCACCAGCGGCAGCTGGCCAGACGGCACGTCGTTCAGCAGACGAATCACCTGCGCCCTAACAACGCGCCGACCAATCAGAGGCGGCGGTACATGACGGCCGGATAATCACCGGCCATGGGACACAGACAGCCAATCAGCGGCCGTGGGACACAACAGACAGCCAATCAGCGGCCGTGGGACACAAGACAGCCAATCAGCGGCCGTGGGACACAACAGACAGCCAATCAGCGGCTGTGGGACACAACAGACAGCCAATCAGCGGCCGTGGGACACAACAGACAGCCAATCAGCGGCCGTGGGACACAACAGACAGCCAATCAGCGGCCGTGGGACACAACAGACAGCCAATCAGCGGCCGTGGGACACAACAGACAGCATTAGCGGCCGTGGGGCACATACAGCCAATCAGCGGCCGTGGGACACGAACAGACAGCCAATCAGCGGCCGTGGGACAACAAACAGCCAATCAGCGGCCGTGGGACACAACAGAGAGCCAATCAGCGGCCGTGGGACACAACAGAGAGCCAATCAGCGGCCGTGGGACACGAACAGACAGCCAATCAGCGGCCGTGGGACACAACAAACAGCCAATCAGCGGCCGTGGGACACAACAGACAGCCAATCAGCGGCCGTGGGACACAACAGACAGCCAATCAGCGTCGGCGGTACACGATAAACAACCAATGGGCGGCGCACAGCGAGGCAATAGAAGGCGTTCCGGTACGCCGGCTACATAGTCGATCGGAGAAGATATTGACGCATGTACGGCAGCTGGTATGCGACAGCAACACGTCGCATATTATATCATAGAGCGAAACATAAAAAACGGCACAGCACTGACCCGATTAGCACAAATCCCGACCGGACCAAACCGGATCAAACTGGATCAAACCGGATCAAACCGGATCAAACCGGCCCCACGAGCCACCTATAGCGAAAACTAACCCACGCCTCCCGCCGTATTTTGTATGCCATCCCAGACATATTCACCAGAGTCTCGCGCCATTTGCAGGGTATTCTCCGTATTCTCCGCGAGACTCACCGTATTTTGTAGGGCTCTGGCTTGTCAACCCTGGCATAGGAGAGCATGATGCGCTTGTTTCCCACCACGGCGCGGTGCATCTCGGCGACGAGGGCCTGCGAGTCGTACTGCGTGGGCACGGTGATGCTGCCCACCATGGAGCCGTCAGACTGGCAGTAGACGGACACGCAGTCCACCTGGCGGAACGGAGAGACTGAGCCGTCAGACTGACACACAGTCCACCTGGCGGAACGGAGAGACTGAGCCGTCAGACTGACAGTCCACCTGGCGGAACGGAGAGACTGAGCCGCCAGACTGACACACAGTCCACCTGGCGGAACGGAGAGACTGAGCCGTCAGCCGGAACAGTCCACCTGGCGGAACGGAGAGACGGAGCCGTCAGAGACTGACACAGTCCACCTGGCGGAACGGAGAGACTGAGCTGTCAGATACTGACACAGTCCACCTGGCGGAACGGAGAGACTGAGCCGTCAGAGACGGACACGCAGTCCACCTGGCGGAACGGAGAGACTGAGCCGTCAGACTGACAGTCCACCTGGCGGAACGGAGAGACGGAGCCGTCAGACTGACACAGTCCACCTGGCGGAACGGAGAGACTGAGCCGTCAGAGGGAACAGTCCACCTGGCGGAACGGAGAGACGGAGCCGTCAGACGGACACGCAGTCCACCTGGCGGAACGGAGAGACTGAGCAGTCAGACGGACACGCAGTCCACCTGGCGGAACGGAGAGACTGAGCCGTCAGACGGACACACAGTCCACCTGGCGGAACGGAGAGACGGAGCCGTCAGAGGGAACAGTCCACCTGGCGGAACGGAGAGACGGAGCCGTCAGACGGACACGCAGTCCACCTGGCGGAACGGAGAGACTGAGCCGTCAGGGGGAACAGTCCACCTGGCGGAACGGAGAGACGGAGCCGTCAGACTGACACAGTCCACCTGGCGGAACGGAGAGACTGAGCCGTCAGACGGACACGCAGTCCACCTGGCGGAACGGAGAGACTGAGCCGTCAGACGGACACGCAGTCCACCTGGCGTTACGGAGAGACGGAGCCGTCAGAGGGAACAGTCCACCTGGCGGAACGGAGAGACTGAGCCGTCAGACTGACACAGTCCACCTGGCGGAACGGAGAGACTGGGCCGTCAGACGGAACAGTCCACCTGGCGGAACGGAGAGACTGAGCCGTCAGAGACGGACACAGTCCACCTGGCGGAACGGAGAGACTGAGCCGTCAGAGGGAACAGTCCACCTGGCGGAACGGAGAGACGGAGCCGTCAGACTGACACAGTCCACCTGGCGGAACGGAGAGACTGAGCCGTCAGACTGACACACAGTCCACCTGGCGGAACGGAGAGACGGAGCCGTCAGAGGGAACAGTCCACCTGGCGGAACGGAGAGACTGAGCCGTCAGAGGGAACAGTCTACCTGGCGGAACGGAGAGACGGAGCCGTCAGACGGGACAGTTCACCTGGCGGAACGGAGAAACGGAGCCGTCAGAGGGAACAGTCCACCTGGCGGAACGGAGAGACGGAGCCGTCAGACGGGACAGTTCACCTGGCGGAACGGAGAGACGGAGCCGTCAGACGGGACAGTTCACCTGGCGGAACGGAGAGACTGAGCCGTCAGAGACGGACACAGTCCACCTGGCGGAACGGAGAGACGGAGCCGTCAGACGGGACAGTTCACCTGGCGGAACGGAGAAACGGAGCCGTCAGAGGGAACAGTCCACCTGGCGGAACGGAGAGACGGAGCCGTCAGACGGGACAGTTCACCTGGCGGAACGGAGAGACGGAGCCGTCAGACGGGACAGTTCACCTGGCGGAACGGAGAGACTGAGCCGTCAGAGACGGACACAGTCCACCTGGCGGAACGGAGAGACTGAGCCGTCAGACGGGACAGTCCACCTGGCGGAACGGAGAGACTGAGCTGTCAGACTGGACACACAGTCCACCTGGCGGAACGGAGAGACTGAGCCGTCAGACGGGACAGTCCATCTGGCGGAACGGAGAGACGGAGCCGTCAGAGACTGACACAGTCCACCTGGCGAGTGAAAGACCGACACGAAAGTTACTGGCAGTACACACAGACAGTCCACCTTGGAAAGAAGACAGTTTATAGGGATAAGGATTGGCTTATTTATCATAGACATCCTAAGTCTTATTGCCGCAGGTGTCACCGTCACCGCTGGGCCGCCTGTTACTGCTACACAGGTAATCAATGTAGAGCAAAGTGAGATCTAGGCAAAATGAGAACTAGACAGAATTATGCTTGGGTGTCAGAGTGGAAAATTCGAGCAAAAAAGACCATAAATATGAATAGTAGTTTACGTTAAAATCATATATTTTTAGTCAATATTTGTCAGAATCAATATCGCAATTCATAATTTTGAAGTGGAAAATTCACTCCTCAAATGGAGTGAGTGGAAAATTATTCACATTTGGGCGTCATTTCCCACCTAAATCGACAAATTTTGGGACACTGACTAGAGACAACCTAAATAATGGAATCTTTAAGGAAAAAACTTCCGAACATAAATGACTTGACGAACGTAAAGATGATTGATGAAATATGTAAGACATGAAACACTATAGTGTCCAAACACAAATCCTTCGACTTGTCTTATTACTCAGCCTCAAACATCACCCAACGTCACTACCGACATGTCGGACATCAGTGGGTCTCCTCTCTCTGTGCCCGACTAACTCCGTCCGCACGGCGCGCCGCCCCAGAGCTGCATCTCACAAGTCCTCATCTCATACCCGGGCCACGACCCGCGCCAGCGCCACAACTCGCCCTGACGCAACCCGACCATCCCATTCGCTCCCAGAAGCCGACACCGGGCCGGACCGCCGAGGCGCGGCGACAACCCCCGCCCCGCGAGGCCACTCAGTACTTACACACCCACAACTCATTTTGTTTACAGCTCCCGGAAACCGGTCAAAACACGTCAGCCTACTCGCTCTTACATTTCCCCTACAGTCTCTCCCCTGACAGAAGAAGTAACGTTCCCAAGGAGTCATTCTCTCCAGTCCTCGTCCCGCACCCACCTTGGTATGTCTGGTGGCCAGCTCGTACAGCAGCTTCTCCATATCGCGCGGATGCCGGCCCGAGTCGAGGTTTGTAATGGCGAGCTCGACAGGTCCCTCCAGTCCGCCGGGTCCTCCGACCACGGCTGGGGAGCCGCTGCGGGGCCGGCCACCCCCGCCGCACACCGGACTGGAGCCGAGCGCGCGGGGCGGCGGCACGTCCATACGGCCGGCTGGAGGCGGCACCGACATGGAGTCTGAGGGGAGTACAGGAACAAGCACTGGCCTTGTGGTTCGGAAGGATATGGGAAGCCGGATGCGGAAATATAGGCGTAAATTTAGCAATTGTGAAAAAGTTTGAATTCATGCTAAAAACGAAATGGGATAAGTATCAGTGAAAGCTTACAAGAACTGTAGGATCAGATAGTTTCCGAAAAAGCGGATTTAAGACAAAAACAAAACGGAACAATCATTAGGATAAATGGTGCAAGAAGGAAATAAGGTTAGACACCAAATAATACATGTTGAAAAACGAGCAGCCTTGAAAAGCATCCAGCCAGATTACGTCACAAACACCGTATGTCCAGCCAACTTACTACCACAGCACGACTTCTCCGATACAGACACTGTCGCCAGCAGACCACTTCACCTCTCGCCAGCCTCACCTCGTGGCGAGCCGTACGGAGCGTCGCCAGCGCCACACGGAGTGTGGTTCTGGAACCTCTGGTTGAACATATCGCCGCGGCGCTGCGCTGGCGTCCGGTCGGAGCGTCGCGGGGATGCGTCAGTGCTGGGAGAGCTCTCCAGGCTGCGGCAGAGGCACCACTCGTTACACAAACTGAAGTGTCCAAACACCGTGTCGTTACACAAACCGAAGTAAGCACTTCAACCGCGCTATTTTATTGTGAAACTATACGAGCCGAGGTATATATTGCCCTGTAAAAACTTGGTTGGTTGCTCACTTCTCAGATGAACTCCCTCACTTCTAGATAACGCAAAACTTGCATGGAATGGGCGAAACAATACAGATTTGTATGACAAATTAAATAAAAACAACAATGAAACGAATGCTGTGCAATTTTAAAACATCCCAAGTAATAAAACTGTGAAAACCACGATGGGACATATGTACCGCCATCTCTTCTCACCTACTGACTGTCAGCTGGCCCTCTGGCGAGGTCTGGGTGGCCACCGAGGCGGCCGAGTCGGCCTGGCTCGACTCGCCCACCTCGGCCGCCTGCTCCGGCGTGGTCTGAGTCGAGACGGAGCTGCTGCGGGTGCGCGGCTCGGGCGGCCAGAGAGGCGGCACGAGCACCGCGGACGGCGCCGGGTCGGCCGGGAGAGGCAGGCTGTCCTGGCCCATCTCACCCTCTGTGGCAGGGGGAGGGAGGGGGGTCAGGTGGTGCGATACAGGTCCCCAGAGACGGCCAGGTGTGACAAGTTACGGGCCTCTCCCCCGCCATGGAGTGATTGTTTGTGACCAGATATGTTACCGCTCACGTTCACATACACGCCGCGGGACGGGCGAGGCTGCCGATCCAAACAAATTTAAATAAAGTCACTAATACCAGAAATGCAGTGTTCTTACACAACTACGTAGCTTTTATCAGTCTACACATGGTTACAATTATTCACTGCAATAAAACCATTAGTTTTCCACTTCTTCCGATGTTTCCGACTGGGATTAGATGAACACTGCGTTCTCGCAATTGGGAATGAGTCAGAAATACGTTACCCAAGGGATACCCCTTGCCCCACGATCGGCAGCATTCAGCAGCACACCTTAACCAGCGAGAGAATGGCAGGACTTCCGCAAGAGACATACGAATAAAAAAATACAATGAATATCACTAACAAAACACCAACTTAAGATGTCATTAAAGGGAATAGTCTACCTTAACATGGGGTTTTGAACAGATAGCAGCAATGTAGCTTGGATATAGAAATCATATGTTCCACGGTTCGTTTTTCCAAAACTCTACCACAACGGCTCTAGAAGATGTTCGAACGAACCGCAGAGCTTTATACCAGATGGGGGTGTATACCAGATTGACGGTGACATAGCATTATAGCCAATATTTTCTGTTAGTCAACCGACCTTGGCTGTATTTCGCCAAACTGTGGGGCCTTGGCGATTGCCGGCTGCGTAGTTAGAATTAATATTGCGATCAGTCAAGACCCCGAAAAAGCAAGCAGGAAACTACGGTTAGTTACCAAAAAAAAACAGCGATTTGACGATCACGATGGACCAGTTGTCTACGAGATGGTCTGGGGGGTCTGGGGGGTCCGGGGGGGGGGGGCAGCCCCCGGTAGGTTCCGCAGCGCAGCGAGCGAATGCGAGCTGAGCGTTCTAAACGTGGGTCCCTGTGCCCGTAATTGCTGTAATGGTTAGGTCAGGTTCGATTATGTTATTACTTATTACAATATTGTTCCCAGTCTCACCCTGGTCCATGGAGATCGTCAAAACGATGGTTTTTGGTAACGCACCGCAGTTACCTACTTGCTTTTTTCAGAGTCTTCACTGACCGCAATATTACATTCCAATATACGCGAACCGGCGCACATGAGCGCACCGTTTGCCTAATTCGATTCACCATAAACTCGGGAGGTGTGACGCGTTTGTGACGTACATCTGAAAATGACATGTATAATATTTTATTTCATCAACATGTCCAGTTCCCGGGTTTTACGACAAATTAATAGCAGAATCGTTATCTGCGTACTCTGTTTAGTCATTTGATAGCATTCGCTCGAATCTACCAGGGTAGACTATTCCCTTTAAGGGGACTAGGACACAGAGTCCAATCAATAAGCTTATTCTACACATCTTGGGCCGCACAATTTCACATGCCAACCTCACCATTGCCCAAGGCTATGGTATGTAAACCAGGTAGAACGCTCCGGCCGAAAAGGTGGGGACAACGCGTAAATTAGTTGGAACAACCCCGCAGCTACTGTGACGCGGAAGAGGGCCACGCAGCCGGCCGGTTGGCCAGTCTCCTACATAGGGTTAACGCGCACACCCCTACCGCTTTTTTGTCGCATGGTTCCTGAGTTTGTCGGTAGATTGTAAACTTAATGTCTATCTATCACAAAATTAAGCGGTGTATTGGATGCAGTTTCGAAAATTGCAATCCGACCCAAACTTTTTAAGTTATGGTCCGGCAAAGTTCAACGCCCGGTGATTCTGGCCGGCCGCCGTACGCAATGGTGCCGCCACTTTCCAAAAGTGGGTGGGGGGTGGGGGGACCGAGGCATTCTGAAGTAGATTCTTTCCATGCAACGCCCATGTCTTAAAATACCCCCCCCCCGTCTCAGACGCCCGAAGCACGCACGCACGGCCGAAGCACGCACCCTGCCCCACCCAACCAACCGTGGGCGGCGTGGAGGCCCTGACGAGGACGCGGTCCGTTCTTGTAGTGGAACGTCACATAGGTCTGCGATCCGCAGATGATTACGTGGTGCAGCCGGTGCTTGGCCCTGTCGGAGACAACAGAGACGACGTAGGCCGGTCATCTTAAGTGAAGGCGGACAGTAGTTATTTAAGCGGATGAAGACACTGTTATGGGCTGTAGTTGAATACAAAGATATGCAGACACAAAACACGCTGCAATGTGTCGAAATAGTGGATATAATTTGTAATGCTGACGTTGAAACCAATCGCTTTTGCCAGTTTGTTTTTCATTTAAAGTCGCATTTTTATCGAACTATTTCAATCCTCTGTAGTGGTTCCCTTCATTTACAAGGACGATAAGAGAGTAACGAAAAAGGGCGAGGAGGGCAATACTACGAGCCAAAAGTGGTAAAATATTTTAACGTCAAACATTCAAAATCAAATTCATACTAAACATACAAGTATGATAAGACTTTGCATGTTTAAGAAAACTTAAGAACACACTATATAGAACAAACAAAATGCAATGCGTCTAGTAAATATTTAAATGCGGAAAACTATAATAAAAGCTGAATATAATTATAAAAATGCATACGGGAACACTCGTGACGCCATATCCTTCAGTCGATGACAAAATGTAAAATTAACCACGACGCAGCATGCTTAAAATCAACCATGCAAAACATACAAAAACGTCTCAAACACTGGTAAGGAATAATAATAAAACACGAATAATAAAAAACCATGCGAATCATAAAACAGGAACGGAATGCGCATTTAAAGAACGATGTTAAACAAACAGTCAGGAGAGGATATGACGATTCGGTAGAACCTACAAGTATAAAAAGTTGCAAATCATGACACATGAGCACGACCACAAACTTACCTGTCCAAGCTTAACTTAAACTACACACATAAATATACACTTCCAAAGTCGCGGAGACACCGCAACAAACGACCGAAAGACAGTCTGTGGCTGCCTTGTCACCAGGTGCGAGCGTGCGGAAGCCAGACGTTCCGCGTGCGCAACCGATCACACACTACTGCCCCGGGCGGCGACCCGGCCGACCGACGCCGCCGCCGACCCCGCTGACCTTCGCAGACGCCCGGCCAACCAATCAGAGCCCTCGGAGCCCCCGGTCAGCCAATCACAGCACGGGAAGGATGGGAGGGTCATATCACCGCCCGCGAGTGCAGAGAACCCGCTCTTGGTGGTGCAAATGACCGGTGGACTGCCCGGGAGAGGTGCACATTTTAAAGGGAATTCACGAAATACCCCACAGCTCCCGACATTACCAATATGATCATGGATATTCGAGCGTGTTGGTTCCCTCCCATCACCGTCAGAGTTCATGTTTTTGAAATGATGAGTTATGAGTAGAACATGATTTTTCAGCACCTTTCCAACAGCATGATAACGAAAACAGCGTCAGTCGCTTAGCAAGAGGCTTCAAAGGTACTGAAGGAAAGGGAGAGACGAAATGCATTGACTGCATCTCGAATGGAGCAAATGGACCTTAGAAACGCTCTCGCTAACGTAGCGTCTGAACCTAAGGTCTTCGGGGCGGACGATCGAGGGTTATTTGTAAAAGACGTTGGCGCCTTAGTCCCACAGTTTGCCCTTAGAATAGGCAAACTTGTCATGGTCCATTCGATAATTTGCACGCATTGTTCAAAGACTTCACTTGACAAAAATATTTAGTGCTTTCCTAAATAGCTTGTATCCTTAACACGCCCACGGCCGGGGGGGGGGGGGAAGGGGGTGATTTTTGCCCCCCCCCCTCCGGTTTTTCCTGAATAGCGAAAAACGCCGGCACGCAGCGCCGCCAAATTCGGCAGAGCTGTTTGAGTATCAATTACCCACATAGTCTGATTGTTTTGTTTTTTACCTCGGGTCATCTTTGGTCAGGTCACCATGCCAGGTCACGTGACCCCACCTCCAAAAAAGTGTGCGATCATTCCACAGCCACAGTTGTTAGCCAATTGGTTTCAAACTTACAGGATTTCATAAGGCCATAGGTACCTACAATTCGTATATCTCGGATTATTTTTATATCGGTGACCTTAGGTCGAGTCAATTTCGTGACCTCTCCATTATAAGTCAATGGGGAAATATGTAAATGCTTCCTATTCCGAGGATACGCATGATAGCAGCCCAATTCCTTCTGGAGCATGCTATCACAAGCCATGCATGATGATCCAGGTGCAATTTTAGTTCGGTGATCCCTACAGGGTCAGCCGAGGTCATCCGAGGTCACCAACACTTTTTTGTATATAACTCTGGACAGAATGAAGATAGAGAAGTGAAACCAGTACTAATGTGTTTGTCTCATCGATACACGTCTCCCAATATGTAACTTGACCTACTTGGGTTCACCACTTGACCTTGATCTGAGGTCAAATTTCTATGTTGACCTAACCTCGTCAACATGAATGATTCGAAGCGCCTTGACGAGAAAAACACGATGGCGTCAATATTATTGCTTTATCTTTATTAGGTAAAATGTTATTTTAAAAAAAGTTTTGCCAAAAAAATAGCCTTTTTGACTTTTGATGACCTCTGGAGCCTAAACTATTGACCTGATATAAAGTTCGAGGCCACCTTAGCTATTGCAATTTTTCAAGAGCTTTCCATTGCTTGTTTCCGTTTGTTCCTAGCTATCATAGTTCCTGTGATATCTGGGGGTTTCTGGAGCGGAGTCCTAAAACTGGAAAATCTGACCTTTGATGACCTCTGGTGACCTCAATATTGACCTGACATAAAACGAGACCGATATACCTTCGATAAACCTTGTCTCGAACTATCTAATGCCGTTTTTGCTTGTCGCTACGTTGCGTAGTTTTCGAGATATTGGGGGGGGGGGGGGGGCTGAAATCAACCCCCGGCCGTTCGTGTTTGGCGCAGACCCCCGGCCGTGCACGTGTTAAAGCACAATCAAGATAATGAGATGAGTGTACACCTGGCAAATTTGACACGGCATTTCAGGAACATTTAATTTTGGCAAAAACAATGACTATGATACGGGAAAATTTAAATATATTTTTAAATAAGTAAGCTATTATTGGATCCAACAATACTAGCTGAATAATCAAACTGAAATGTGCGATCTACTTCTCTGCCGTCAGCGTAAATGTCAAGAACTCATCGGAAGTGGAAGTTTATTGCAACAATAATAGCCAGAGGCATAAGCCAAAAGCTATGGACCCGCCGCAGGCCATCCCAGTCAGGGGCAAATAGCGAGCGCCGAAGCGACTCGAACCCGGGCTGCCACACCGGGTGAGGTCAAAAGTCCAGCGCTCTTCCTACTGAGTTACAGGGGCAGAATCAGAATGTGTTAACTGATAAACGGAGAGAGCTGATACACGCTAGTCTGAGAATGACAAACGAAGAGCACGTGGCAGCCAGCCCCTGGAATCAAACAAGCAAACTCCTGATCACCGGAATCGACCTGATATACCTGTACGCGTTACTTCTCGGTCCCCGACGCGGCGCCTGGGTCCTCAGTTCGTGGCGTTATCATTCAAAAAGCTTTGTTGAAACATTGGTAGCTGGAAGCATAGGCTAGAAGCTATGGAAACAACACCTCAGCAGTACCATAGCTGGTCTATGGTGGAAAGACCCGTCCCGATCCACTTCTGTGCACAAGATGCTGATTATAAAAGGGGTAATCCAGTCAGAAAATAAAGCCGGGATTACCAAAACCGCTGGTCGTTACGAGTACTGGAGGGGCTGGATCCCGGATCTGTATGTGACCAGTCAAACGATCCAGCCAATACGCCACTAGAGTCTTTGGCAATCTGGAACTTCAGTTAACAGTGCAGTGTGACAAACACAGTTAGTTTGGTGCATCGGATGCCTGTATTATTTAAAGGGAGATGATCACCTTCTTCCCACAAAAATGGAGTTAGCACCTGAAATCGATAGACGAGACCAAAATATATTGTAAATTCGTTACATGTTGCATATAACAATTCCTACCGAGATATATTTCAAGTCATAGTTGATAAGCGTTCCATGCTTATAATCAGCAAGTACTCGGTAACGAATTCAGTAAATTAGCCTCCCTACGCATTGCTATTTATCATGAAGGTATACAATATGTTTCCTGTACACTATCTTTTGCGAATATGTGCCAAATTTCTTATGAACAATCAACAATCATTTGAAAAAAGTGCATTGCAATCCTCAGTTTAGCAGTGGCGGTGAGGGCGACCTATTTAGTGTCGGCGATTTGTTTATAAGTGCCTATTCAACAACGTTGAACAGATTGATGCAAAAGCGCCAGATGTTGTGCTTTCCAGTAGTGGAGAGAAAATACCGATCATTAATTTTCCCAAACTTTCAACTTTGAATTAGGGAATTATTATATTTAATTCCTAAATTTAGATCACATCATTATAATACCATAACGGTAGCCAAATAAATTGTTGCTAACAAAACAAAAAGGTGATTATCTCCCTTTAGGGAGCTTTAAGGAACTTTTTCTTCATTCGTCGAACTCCCCCATAAAAAAACACCGCTCCTGACCCGACTAATCAACATCAACTGAAAAGCACAACTTAAGATCGCTTGGTTCCCTAGTCTAGGATGGCCACATGACAGCGGTTTACCGACTGGTGAAGCATGACACAGCCCGAGGCAGGGCGGCCAATATTCTGATAGCATGACAAATATTCACCTCCCTCAAATCTACACGGCTAAAACTGGCTACACCGCAGTTAAAGGGAAATATTCACCTTTGCATTTATTTATCTGCATTTTCTGTGACACATGTATGGTATTAAATTGATCGTGACTTAATTTAAAAGTGAAATAACAACTTTTTCGATTTCAAAAATGAAATTTTGGGAAATTAAAAAATATGTACTTACATATGGTGACGAACAGTATGATCCATCACTATCTCTGGTTTGAATGTTGATTTATAAACAAGTCATAGGGCCATAAATGAATAAGTGCTCTAAGAAGCATGACAACGTCCCTGATTGGTCAATGACACAAATCGCATACACTTCATAGGTCGCCGTCCTTGGCCAAGTTAATCCGCCGAATGAATCACAGTTTTTTAACGTTTATTGATTGATTATGGGAAAACGGTTCAGAAAAATGTTTCATGTGTGCATTGTAATGTATTAAATACCCGTTTGTTGAAAATTCATGGCAAAAACATACAATTTATTTTGAAAAAAATAAGTCGAGAACACTAAATAGGTCGCTGTCTGGGGCCGAGTTAAACTACCGATTTCAATGTTTCACATTTGTGTTCATTGTTCACAGAAGTTTGGTATATATATATGCCCAAAAGATGCAGTGCATGAAACATATTATATGCCTTCATGATAAATAACAATGCGTAAACACTAAGCAGGCTAATTTGAGCTCGGACAATTAATTCGTTACCAAGTTCTTGTGAGTATCGAGTACCGACCGTTATAAGCGTGGATCGCTATCAACTTTAACTTGAAATATCTTTCGGTAGGAATGTACTTATATGCAAAATGTGATGAATTTACTATATATTTTGGTCTCGTCTGTCGATTTAAAGTAATAACTGATAGAAGAATATTTGCCTTTAATACTGCACTATTATACTGACTGCCCAGCACTGTGCTGGGCTGTCTACGCCACATTTAATACTGCACAATACAGTAACTGCACTGTGCCCAGCACTATGCTGGGCACGTCTT
This sequence comes from Chirona hameri, assembly GCA_036785665.1. NCBI lineage: Eukaryota > Metazoa > Arthropoda > Thecostraca > Balanomorpha > Balanidae > Chirona > Chirona hameri. The sequence goes on from JAXIVJ010003845.1 coordinate 74,842, forward strand.
TTGGACACATTCATTAATCGATTCACTGTTCTTGGGAAACCAGCGCCATGCGGGGAGTTATTTTAGAGTGTCAAACAAGCAAGGCTATTTGACCTATGACAGGCTACCGAACAAAAGGCGAAATGCGTCTAGCACAGCCTTGTACTCTTGCTGAGAGCTCCAGCTGAGTTGCTAGGCAACAGGACTCGCCTAACTGCGTTGCCACGCAATGATAGGCTCACCTTGCTTCATTGCTAGGCGACGAGAACTGAGTTATGTTGCCTGGCTGCGTTGCTAGGCAACATAACTCACCTGGCTGCGTTGCTAGGCGACGGGACTCACCTGGCTACGTTGCTAGGCGACCAGACTCGCCCAACAGCGTTGCTAGGCGACCAGACTCACCCAGCAGCGTTGCTAGGCGACGGGACTCACCTGGCTACGTTGCTAGGCGACGGGACTCACCTGGCTACGTTGCTAGGCGACCGGACTCACCCAGCAGCATTGCTAGGCGACCACTCACCCAGCAGCGTTGCTAGGCGACCGCACTCACCCAGCAGCGTTGCTAGGCGACCAGACTCGCCCAACAGCGCTGCTAGGCGACCCCTCACCCAGCAGCGTTGCAGCTAAGCAACATAACTCACCTGGCAGCGTTGCTAGGCGACGAAAAGACGACGATAGCCTCTCCGGCGGGCAAGTTAATTCTCTCGACTCGCCCGCCGCAGTTGTCGACGAGCTTCTGAATCGCGTTCACCACTTTCGACTTGCGGACGGTAGGTGGCAGGCCAGTCAGACGCAGATGGCAGCACAGTCGCTCGCCGGGACGCATCTCCTGGAAATGGTGAAGCGTTTGATCAGAAACCACGTGGACTGGGTGATGCAGCGATTTAGCTCAGAGGACTCAGAAGACGATTGAACTACCGGCAGAAACTTGTCAACAGCAAGTAGGACTCACGATCAGCACAAAAGCTTGGATGCATGAACTTGCATGAAGCATATACTTTGATAGATATATGATATGATATACGATATATGATAGAGATATGAGATAGATATGAGATAGATGCTGGCAAAGTAATCCAATCACGGCGAGGAGATGCAGCATTGTAACGGCATGACGGTGTGAAACTATAGCCTATGATGGCGGTGCGTGCGAATAAGTAGCCGTATCACAGAACAGGGGCGATGGCACGAATATCCGACGATAAAACGTCCCAGTGCGATATAACGGCATGAACAATGTACTCTGACCGCCAGACACTGACCTGGACTTGCTGCTGCTTGTCTGTCAGCCGGTTCAGCAGGTCGTCGAACAGATGCCGCTCGTCGGCGCAGTTAAGCAGCGCAGACCGCGCCTGGCGGTTGTGTATCAAGATCACACGGTGCTTCTTCCTGTAATGAAGGTGGACACGGAGTCACAATCAGGGTCAATTACACGGTGCTTCTTCCTGTAATGAAGGTGGACACGGAGTCACAATCAGGGTCAATTACACGGTGCTTCTTCCTGTAAAGAAGGTGGACACGGAGTCACAATCAGGGTCAATTACACGGTGCTTCTTCCTGTAAAGAAGGTGGACACGGAGTCACAATCAGGGTCAATTACACGGTGCTTCTTCCTGTAAAGAAGGTGGACACGGAGTCACAATCAGGGGCAATTACACAGTGCTTCTTCCTGTAATGAAGGTGGACACGGAGTCACAATCAGGGTCAATTACACGGTGCTTCTTCCTGTAAAGAAGGTGGACACGGAGTCACAATCAGGGTCAATTACACGGTGCTTCTTCCTGTAAAGAAGGTGGACACGGAATCACAATCAGGGTCAATTACACGGTGCTTCTTCCTGTAATGAAGGTGGACACGGAGTCACAATCAGGGTCAATTACACGGTGCTTCTTCCTGTAAAGAAGGTGGACACGGAGTCACAATCAGGGTCAATTACACGGTGCTTCTTCCTGTAATGAAGGTGGACACGGAGTCACAATCGGGGTCAATTACACGGTGCTTCTTCCTGTAATGAAGGTGGACACGGAGTCACAATCGGGGTCAATTACACGGTGCTTCTTCCTGTAATGAAGGTGGACATGGAGTCACAACAAGGGTCAATTACACGGTGCTTCTTCCTGTAATGAAGGTGGACACGGAGTCACAATCAGGGTCAATCACACGGTGCTTCTTCCTGTAAAGAAGGTGGACACGGAGTCACAATCGGGGTCAATCACACGGTGCTTCTTCCTGTAAAGAAGGTGGACACGGAGCCACAATCAGGGTCAATTACACGGTGCTTCTTCCTGTAATGAAGGTGGACACGGAGTCACAATCAGGGTCAATTACACGGTGCTTCTTCCTGTAATGAAGGTGGACATGGAGTCACAATCAGGGTCAATTACACGGTGCTTTTTCCTGTAAAGAAGGTGGACACGGAGTCACAATCAGGGTCAATTACACGGTGCTTCTTCCTGTAATGAAGGTGGACACGGAGTCACAATCGGGGTCAATTACACGGTGCTTCTTCCTGTAATGAAGGTGGACACGGAGTCACAATCAGGGTCAATTACACGGTGCTTCTTCCTGTAATGAAGGTGGACACAGAGTCACAATCAGGGTCAATTACACGGTGCTTCTTCCTGTAATGAAGGTGGACACGGAGTCACAATCAGGGTCAATTACACGGTGCTTCTTCCTGTAAAGAAGGTGGACACGGAGTCACAATCAGGGTCAATTACACGGTGCTTCTTCCTGTAATGAAGGTGGACACGGAGTCACAATCAGGGTCAATTACACGGTGCTTCTTCCTGTAATGAAGGTGGACACGGAGTCACAATCAGGGTCAATTACACGGTGCTTCTTCCTGTAAAGAAGGTGGACACGGAGTCACAATCAGGGTCAATTACACGGTGCTTCTTCCTGTAATGAAGGTGGACACAGAGTCACAATCAGGGTCAATTACACGGTGCTTCTTCCTGTAATGAAGGTGGACACGGAGTCACAATCAGGGTCAGGTGATACGGCATAAGGGGTGCAAGCAGGGCTATAATTATAACGCATTTGCCCCATGGTAAAGCAAGACTGCCCTTCATTTTAACAGCGGTTTAAACCACGCAGATAGTACTTCAGGATTACAGCGCTTCAGTATTTGTGCAAAGTACCGTGTTTGAGGAAGGTGAGGTCTGTGTACTGACCTGTGTTTGAGGAAGGTGAGGTCTGTGTACTGACCTGTGTTTGAGGAAGGTGAGGTCTCTGTACTGACCTGTGTTTGAGGAAGGTGAGGTCTGTGTACTGACCTGTGTTTGAGGAAGGTGAGGTCTCTGTACTGACCTGTGTTTGAGGAAGGTGAGGTCTCTGACCTGTGTTTGAGGAAGGTGAGGTCTCTGTAGTCTGTACTGACCTGTGTTTGAGGAAGGTGAGGTCTCTGTGCTGACCTGTGTTTGAGGAAGGTGAGGTCTCTGTAATCTGTACTGACCTGTGTTTGAGGAAGGTGAGGTCTCTGTAGTCTGTATTGACCTGTGTTTGAGGAAGGTGAGGTCTCTGTAGTCTGTACTGATCTGTGTTTGAGGAAGGTGATGTCTCTGTACTGACCTGTGTTTGAGGAAGGTGAGGTCTGTGTACTGACCTGTGTTTGAGGAAGGTGAGGTCTGTGTACTGACCTGTGTTTGAGGAAGGTGAGGTCTGTGTACTGACCTGTGTTTGAGGAAGGTGAGGTCTCTGTAGTCTGTACTGACCTGTGTTTGAAGAAGGTGAGGTCTCTGTAGTCTGTACTGACCTATGTTTGTGGAAGGTGAGGTCTATGTAGTCTGTACTGATCTGTGTGTGAGGAAGGTGAGGTCTCTGTACTGACCTGTGTTTGAGGAAGGTGAGGTCTCTGTAGTCTGTACTGATCTGTGTTTGAGGAAGGTGATGTCTCTGTACTGACCTGTGTTTGAGGAAGGTGAGGTCTGTGTACTGACCTGTGTTTGAGGAAGGTGAGGTCTCTGTAGTCTGTACTGATCTGTGTTTGAGGAAGGTGATGTCTCTGTACTGACCTGTGTTTGAGGAAGGTGAGGTCTGTGTACTGACCTGTGTTTGAGGAAGGTGAGGTCTGTGTACTGACCTGTGTTTGAGGAAGGTGAGGTCTCTGTAGTCTGTACTGACCTGTGTTTGAAGAAGGTGAGGTCTCTGTAGTCTGTACTGACCTATGTTTGTGGAAGGTGAGGTCTATGTAGTCTGTACTGATCTGTGTGTGAGGAAGGTGAGGTCTCTGTACTGACCTGTTTGAGCAAGGTGAGGTCTCTGTACTGACCTGTGTTTGAGGAAGGTGATGTATCTGTACTGACCTGTGTTTGAGGAAGGTGAGGCCTCTGTACTGACCTGTGTTTGAGGAAGGTGATGTATCTGTACTGACCTGTGTTTGAGGAAGGTGAGGCCTCTGTACTGACCTGTGTTTGAGGAAGGTGAGGTATCTGTACTGACCTGTGTTTGAGGAAGGCGAGGTCTGTACTGACCTGTGTTTGAGGAAGGTGAGGCCTCTGTACTGACCTGTGTTTGAGGAAGGTGATGTATCTGTACTGACCTGTGTCTGAGGAAGGTGAGGTCTCTGTACTGACCTGTGTTTGAGGAAGGTGATGTATCTGTACTGACCTGTGTTTGAGGAAGGTGAGGCCTCTGTACTGACCTGTGTTTGAGGAGGGTGAGGTATCTGTAGTCTGTACTGACCTATGTTTGAGGAAGGTGAGGTCTGTACTGACCTGTGTTTGAGGAAGGTGAGGTCTCTGTACTGACCTGTGTTTGAGAAAGGTGAGGTCCGGCGCGAAGTTCATGTCGCCTGTGATCAGCAGGATGGTGGCCGGCGCTGGGTACTGGTCCGAGAAGCGCCGCAGGCTCTGCTTGACCTTCTCATCAGCGGCGTTCTTACTCGTGGCCGGCACGTGCATCACGTTCACCTGCAGAGTGGAGCAGAGCTTAGGAGCACACTTAAATCATTATTATGATGATGCCAATAATAGGGGTTTACGGACGCACAGACTACATCCGCGGGCACGCGGTGATCATCTCAGCAGACCTAAATGGTGACGATGTGGACACAACGGTAGACATGTGGCATCGGAGAAAAGAGCTGTCACTGGCCAACGAAGATAGGCCATATTTCAGTAAACATACAATTATGTGTGTAAGCGGTTACCTGAGGGCGACCGACGCCTTTGGGAGTGTCGCGGACCGAAGGTTGTTTTTGAAATGTGTGCTCGAGATCTTGAAAGTGGAGGACCCCTTTAAAAACAACAGCACGTGCGTCCTTGTGACCCATACATCGTCTCACGTGATCATACCAAGCACTGTCACAGAGCAAGCTTAGCAACCTACCGTGAAACATTGCGTGACCCGACTGGGATTCGAACCCAAGATTCTTCCATTAGTGAGTCTTTTCTCAAAGGACTCTATGTTATCCCAACCACACTTGACACTAAGATATCCGGTGGGATATGGCAGTCAGGAGCTCGAGAAGTTGGATTTTGCGAAATGCTCTGAAATTTTAAAGAAAGACACAAAAATCTCCTTAAAGGAGGACCCCGGGCAACACAACTGTGTCACGTGCAGATTGCCCGTCGGCCACTTACTCGTGTTGCACAACGCCAATGGCCTCCCATTGTAACAACAGGTCGCTGTGGGCTGCACCTATCCGGCTATGGGCAAAATACATCATCCTTGAAAATATCCCAAATGGAGGAGCCCTGGTGATACGAAACCAGCACTTGCGCGGCTGATCCCCTCCCACTGACCCTCCTGGAGCTACCGGTACCCGTTTCGGAGCACTGCAATGCCCCAGGGCCACTGCAGGGCTGACCAAGTGGCCCAATGCCGAAAAATCTGGGTTCCGAGACATATTCAAGGTCACGTGGCACGTGAATTCGAGTTTGCCCAGGGTAGGCACCACCGCCGGCATATGGGTATCCACCAATAGCTGCCATTCAGAAAATTTAGAGAAAATGTTTCGATTCATTTTTTTCGCTAGGGGGCGATCTTGGTTTGGCCCCATTATAAGTCTATTGGAAATCGCACGTGCCTGCCGCGCGCGCTTCGAAGTTTCCCCCACAGCGGACCCTGCCATCATCTAGATCCCCGTGAGTGAGCGATATGCTGGAAATTTAAATTTATCGAGCCGTTTTTCAGAGCATCAACTTTGCCCGATCTCGGACACGAATCGGAAAACAAAGCCAGGAAAATGGCTCAGGTTGTTTTCTATAGAAAAACAATTCTAAAGAATAGTGTTATTTTCAATATAGAACAACAACCTTCGGTTACGAGCGAACTGAAAACCATGTGCTTGTGACTTGCTACACCAAGAACACTACCTCTTGGTGGTGTAACTTCTGCATTTGTGGGAGGGAAAAAGTAATTGATAAGAAGACGTGCCAGAAATGCTATTTGAAGTTACATTCATAATGAACCAAAAGTACTCTGCTACGAACAAAGAGTGATTTTGCTAACCATTCACCTACCCCGGGTTTCCTACCGCTCACCACCTCCCCCCCCCCCCCCCCCCAGGCTGGCCCGTGGCCCTATCTATCTCACCTGGGCGTCGTTCAGCTGCTGCAGCGTGGCCGGGAACATCTTACTGACGCCCCCCCCCCCCCCTGGCTGGCCCGTGACCCTATCTATCTCACCTGGGCGTCGTTCAGCTGCTGCAGCGTGGCCGGGAACATCTTACTGACGCCCCCCCCCCCCCCTGGCTGGCCCGTGGCCCTATCTATCTCACCTGGGCGTCGTTCAGCTGCTGCAGCGTGGCCGGGTACACCTTACTGACGTCGCAGGCGCACATGAACTCCGCCTCCCAGCAGTTGCTGTAGAACTGGCTCCGGATCAGTGAGACGAAGTCGCCGGCAGAGCAGCGGCGGGGAACCTGACGGAGCACACGAGGAGGGCCACGGTCACAAACACGAGTCAAGGCGCAAAGGGGGTACTGTCACAAGTAGGAGGGAACGCGCGGTGGAGCAGGTGCAAAGCATGGCCAAACATGATGAGTTGAGTCACCTCACTGGAGCTTATCAGGCTTCGCTGGTATCTGTCGCACATTCCTGATCCTGACGTTTCTCTGTCACTAACTGCCTTGATTTTATTGATTTTATTGGCAAAAGATTAGCATCCACAACAGGCGAAGTCATACGATAACAAATAACATTGAAGTGAAGATAACATATCTACTCCCGCCACCCAGCTGCCCTTCAACATCACCCAGATCAGTCACGACCCACGACAATGTCCTAACCCCTTCCCAATATCCACTGCCTTCCCAATATCCACTGCCTTCCCAATATCCACTCCCTTCCCTGCCCATGCCACCCCTCCCGGCTCCCCCTCCCCACCCCTTCTCACCTGGCAGTTCTCGATGTCCCAGAACACTCCTATCGGCTGCAGCTGGTAGCACACGCTGTCACTCTTCGTCGAGCGCACTTCATGTTCATCCGCGTCTGGCGCGTCCGCCGCCGGCGTCGACTCGACCCTGGTCGAGGCCGTCTCGGCCCCATCCCGACCCGGCACGCATCCGCTGAGCCAGGCCTCGACCCAGGCGGTGGACGGCAGACGCTCGGCAGAGGCGGCAGATGCGGCGGCGGCGGCGGAGGAGGCGGCGGCGGCGCCGGGGCCGGCAGTGACGTCGGCGGGGGTGAGCAGGGCGCGCAGGGCAGCCGTCAGAGGAGCCACACTCTCCTCCAGCAGAGAGGGGTCGCTCCAGTGCGACGCCATGGTCGGTGGGTGGGTGGGGGGGGGGGGGGGGCTGGTGAGACAGTTGGACGAGTGAGACGGTTGGACGGTTGAATGGTGGGATGATTGGATGGTTGGACGGTTGGACGGTTGGACGGTTGGACGGTTGGACGGTTGGACGGTTGGACGGTTGGACGGTGGGATGATTGGACGGTTGGACAGTAGGTAATGGTGGGACAAGTGGTGGGCTGAATGATGGGGGGGGGGGCTGAATGACGGGGGGCTGACGGCCGACGGAGCGGCAGTGGTGACGCAGGCGACCGACGGTTCTCAGCTCTCAGCTCCCTCAGGTCAGCTCAGCTCCAGCTGTTTGGCAGAATGGCAGAGCAGGCTATGCTGACCAGCTGGCAGACAGCTGGGTAGCATCAGTAGGAGTGCACTGTCCAATCAGCAGCTGATCACAGAGTCAGCCAACAGCCAATAGTCGCTCAGTGAAAATCTCAGAGCAGGCTATGTCCCAAACATAAAGGCGGCATCAGGCTGCTTTGCTGGCTTTGTGCAGTCCCATGTTGATATAAAGGAAAGCACCTGCAAAAATGGGACACACTTTATTAGGTACACTTTGACTTCACATTCACTATCAGTCAGGTGAATGATATGCTAAGATGTAAAATGAATAAAATAAATATGTGTACAGTGTTTCAGTATGACACATGTCCAGTGAGCTCTCCTGGTGCCTCAGCTTTATTACAAACCAATCAACACTGAATGTTTGAGCTATCTGCAAGGAGCTTTATTCCCAGATAATGTCAGGGTGAAAAGTCAGCAAATCAGTAGCTAAGGACATGACTGATTTGAAGGCAGGGTACACTTGCTACCCAGAAACCAATTATCAGTGGTTACTGCAAATGAACACGACCAAGGGTGCATACGATTTATTTAATAATGGAGTGTCTAATTAACACCTCAGTATGTCCTAAAATATATGATCAACGCAATGAGACTGATGTGCATATATACACCTGGATCTATTTTGGGTCATGCTGGATTACAAAAAAAAACACAGAACTGGATTCTTTGAAGATTCATCTATGCACAGAATATGATCATTATGCGCAAAATTAAGTCATTTCATTTTAAGTAGACTTTGCTCCTAATTTCTTGGCATGTCTTACAATTTAAAGTTGATGGGTCAGATGAATTGAAAGGGAATAGTTCACCTTTAACATGGGGTTTTGAACTGAGATAGAAGATTTGTAGAGCAGATTGATAAATGGGTTGTGTGAAAAATATTTAGCTTCCTATGTTAAATAATTTTGACACAGGACTAGTGGGTTTAGAAGAAGTTGTATTTCCCTGAAACTTGTTTTGGGTCCTCACAACGGTTATTTACGTTACAAGTAGCCTGTGTATTTATGCCTAAAGTCTGTCATTATTGTGTGCAATAGTTTCCATATCCAAGCTACCATATGCAGACGTTATAATTGTCATTAAGTTGTGTTATGACCATGGAGAAAAGAGAAACATGCCCATTTTTCGACGGATATCTATATATCGTCCAAACAAATGCCATATGTTTTTTTCAGCTTGAAAAACCCAGTATAGCCAAATTTCAAGAAAACTTTCAAGGTGACTTATTCCCTTTAACTCTTGGCCAGAATACTTTATACATATATTTGGGTAAATTGTCTCACCATACAATATTATGACAACATTGTGCTTTTGACTCTCACTTCAGTGTTTAAGATATGAGATACACATTTTATAACAACTGCTCACCCTGCTAGATTAACACTAACACAGATTCTAGTTTTTATTTATAGACAAATTTATCTGAATTCACTATGGGCAGTGTGTTTTTGCCTTTTCCAGACCTGAGATGGGCCCTTTCCGGCCTAAATTGAACTATCCCCAGACTCAAGACAGGGGGGGGGGGGGGGGGGGGGAGGAGCTTTCTATGACTGATGGGCCCTTTCCAGATCTGAGATTGGCCCTTTATGGTCTGCATGTGAGCCATCATTGATCATGCCATGTCCGAGTTCAAGGATAAGATTAGCCCCTAACCAGTCCTGGGCCTTTCTGGGCCAAATTTACCGAAACGATCCTTCTCCAGCTCAAAGATGGCCCTTCTCAATCATCCCCAGACCTAAAAAATGTCCTTTCAGGCCCAAATTATACAGGCCTTCTCTGGACCTGATACACACACACACTTTCACTCATGTATGACAATTTCTTGTCTCTGAGCAGACGCCTTGTTCCTGCACTCCTAAAGGGAGACAGGTGATAGGCGCGTCCTTTGTCAAAGGGTTTCCACCTATCATTGCCAATCTCCTTCACTGTCCTCATGAGATTGGGAATCCAACCAGGTACGTGAACCAGGTAAGTTAAAAATTTATATTTACATTCATATTAGCATTAATGATGTGTTTATGTACGTTTCCTTTTTGAGACTTCTTGACTAGGGAGGGTAATCGTATAGGGCATCACCCAGAGCATCTCATGATCTGCGGACTGCGAGTGCAACTTTAAACACAACACACAACGGCAATTAACCCACATGGAAAACTCACAATGCGTCATGCTATAAAACTTGTCACATGCAGTAAAATAGCTTAGGTCCCTCTCTAAAATAGCTCGTTTGAATTTAATATTATTCCGGCATCGACTAACAGAACCAGGGGGTGACTGTTGTTTGCGGAGGCCTGTTCACGGAGTCTGCGGCCGCCGCGGCTCCCGCGGCCAAGAGGGCGTGGCTTAATTGTCAGCCAATCACGAAAGAGCAGATCCGGGAGGATCTGCTCCGCTCTGCGGCTCCTGCGGTTGCTCGGGGGGCAGCCGCAATAGGACTTCGACATAAATGTGCGCGCGTCTGACAAAGGTTGCGCACTGTTTTGTTGATATCGCGGCTCACTGGCGGTTGTTTGACCAAAAATGACTACTCGTAGTGACTCGTAGATATTCATGTAGTTGAGTGGTTTTGAAAAACATTGAGGGTTTTCATGAAATTGCCTATTCGTTGCGAACGCTACACGCGTCATTTATCGGACGCCATCAGCGGCCGGAAAAGTGTTCAAAGTTGTTCAAATTAAGCTCCGCCTCCTGGCCCCGGAAGCCGAGGCGGCCGCAGAACCCCCGTGAACAGGCCTCCGCACACAACACGCCACCAACAGACTGTTGTTCTATTACCCTGCCGTGAACAGGCCTCGGGTATCGCTGACGTTCGTCAAATTAGGCAGCATCAGATATCACACTGGCAGTGTGACATTCCAAGGTGTCTTGATTTGCCACAAATTTTGCATACAGGGTTTCCTCGATGTGCTGATTCCGAAAATATGCCTCTATAGGGTGGTATTTTTTGTCGTTTACGATTTACAGCCATGCGCTTGAGCGCGGTGCCGACCAAGGAGCCGGGGCACCGCCAGTGACGTCATCCGGTGGTCCATCGAGTTTAAGGTCAAATGGCTCGTGTCCTTACGTGGTTATGGGGCCCTTGAACAGAACTATCAGCAACCCAGGGGTTTGTCATCCCTTCAGCCGCCACAGGCTCAATTTGCTTTTTCCTATGCAATCAAAAGAACCATGTATGGTCAATCAACTAAAAAACGTAACATACGTGGTTCTTTCTTGGGCATGACGTCATCTTTGCGATTTTTTTTGGCGCATCGACATTTGTGGCGCGGCTTATATATGGCCTTTTAACATTAGCGAAGGAGTAAAATCTTTCGCTGCTCGTCCCCACTTCGCTGAAATTAAGCGTGATTTAAGAGCAAAATATTACTTAGATAAGTTAGAGACCTTGAATCGGGCTTTCTTTCAGAGCTTGTTGTTTGTAAATCGGCTCGGTAGAATTATCTCTATAAAAAAACAGTTTTTAAAAAACTGCAAGTTATAATTTATTTGTATATGGGCAATGGATTCTATGTCCCGATGACGTCACCACCCCTGAGTCGGATTCGGTCAAATCGCCGGATGACTCTACCTTCTTATAGGGCCTATCAGCCAGCCCCCACCGTTAAAGGGACACTCCCACCTTCCCAAAAGTTGTCAAATGTACGCCGCTTGTGGTACAAAATATGAAATGAATTGCTGCCGAACACGATTATGACATTTTTTCTCACAAACAAAGCTCAATTTCATTAAAAAAATGAAGTTTTAATATTTGGGTTAATGACGTCATATTGAGCTCTAGAGAGCTATGCAGAAATCTTTTACTCTGCCAAAATATGGCACAATTATTTCGAGACAATTCTGGCGCCTTCGAATACAAAACAAACCAATGGGGTGTCAGTTGACAACGATGTAGATGGCGCTGATCTACAATGTGACCCAAGCGGCGATCACCGCCATTGGCGACAGTGCTGTTTGAGGGTCGGCTCTAAAAATAGTTACGATGGCAAATGTTAATGGGCCAAGTCTCATGTGGTTCGCTGAAGCTTTCTGAGTTGAATTCTGTCATTTTTTGATGCTATAAATAATTGGGGTTGCACAAAATCGCCCCGAAGTCAACCATGCGTGGCGAGCCGTCATAAGGGCGGCCGTCCGTCCCCAGCAGCAATCGACCATGTCGTCTCGCCGCGGCCGGCCGTCGTCTTAGGTAGCGAGGGCTGCGGCTCGGGCGAACGGCAGTATTTTAGTTTACCGTCATTATATATATTTATCATACGATCAAGGTCACACAAGATGGTGATGGGAATGAGCGATGGTGAAGGCGGCGCAGAAGGAACAAGAGGAGCTGAAGGAGTGGCACTGAGCAGGGAATAAAATTGGACCATATGCCACCGCACTTAGCAAGTCGTTGGTCCTGCCGCATTTTATTTATAGCAAGTCGTTGGTCCTGCCGGCAGACCGGCAGACCGGCAGACCGGCAGACCGGCAGACCGGCAGACGGCAGACCGGCAGACCGGCAGACCGGCAGACCGGCAGACCGGCAGACCGGCAGACCGGCAGACCGGCAGACCGGCAGGACCGGCAGACCGGCAGACCGCAGACCGGCAGACCGGCAGACCGGCAGACCGGCAGACCGGCAGACCGGCAGACCGGCAGACCGGCAGACCGGCAGACCGGCAGACCGGCAGACGCAGACCGGCAGACCGGCAGACCGGCAGACCGGCAGACCGGCAGACCGGCAGACCGGCAGACCGGCAGACCGGCAGACCGGCAGACCGGCAGACCGGCAGGACCGGCAGACCGGCAGACCGGCAGACCGGCAGACCGGCAGACCGGCAGACCGGCAGACCGGCAGACCGGCAGACCGGCAGACCGGCAGACCGGCAGACCGGCAAGACCGGCAGACCGGCAGACCGGCAGACCGGCAGACCGGCAGACCGGCAGACCGGCAGACCGGCAGACCGGCAGACCGGCAGACCGGCAGACCGGCAGACCGGCAGACCGGCAGACCGGCAGACCGGCAGACCGGCAGACCGGCAGACGCGCAGACCGGCAGACCGGCAGACCGGCAGACCGCAGACCGGCAGACCGGCAGACCGGCAGACCGGCAGACCGGCAGACCGGCAGACCGGCAGACGGCAGACCCGGCAGACCGGCAGACCGGCAGACCGGCAGACCGGCAGACGGCAGACCGGCAGACCGGCAGACCGGCAGACCGGCAGACCGGCAGACCGGCAGACCGGCAGACCGGCAGACCGGCAGACCGGCAGACCGGCAGGACCGGCAGACCGGCAGACCGGCAGACCGGCAGACCGGCAGACCGGCGGACCGGCGGACCGGCGGACCGGCGGACCGGCGGACCGGCGGACCGGCGGACCGGCGGACCGGCGGACGGCGACCGGCGGACCGGCGGACGGCGGACCGGCGGACCGGCGGACCGGCGGACCGGCGGACCGGCGGACCGGCGGACCGGCGGACCGGCGGACCGGCGGACCGGCGGACCGGCGGACCGGCGGACCGGCGGACCGGCGGACCGGCGGACCGGCGGACCGGCGGACCGGCGGACCGGCGGACCGGCGGACCGGCGGACCGGCGGACCGGCGGACCGGCGGACCGGCGGACCGGCGGACCGGCGGACCGGCGGACCGGCGGACCGGCGGACCGGCGGACCGGCGGACCGGCGGACCCGGCGGACCGGCGGACCGGCGGACCGGCGGACCGGCGGACCGGCGGACCGGCGGACCGGCGGACTCGGCGGACCGGCGGACCGGCGGACCGGCGGACCGGCGGACCGGCGGACCGGCGGACCGGCGGACCGGCGGACGGCGGACCGGCGGACCGGCGGACCGGCGGACCGGCGGACCGGCGGACCGCGGACGGCGGACCGGCGGACCGGCGGACCGGCGGACCGGCGGACCGGCGGACCGGCGGACCGGCGGACCGGCGGACCGCGGACCGGCGGACCGGCGGACCGGCGGACCGGCGGACCGGCGGACCGGCGGACCGGCGACCGGCGGACCGGCGGACCGGCGGACCGGCGGACCGGCGGACCGGCGGACGGCGGACCGGCGGACCGGCGGACCGGCGGACCGGCGGACCGGCGGACCGGCGGACCGGCGGACCGGCGGACCGGCGGACCGGCGGACCGGCGGACCGGCGGACCGGCGGACCGGCGGACCGGCGGACCGGCGGACCGGCGGACCGGGGACCGGCGGACCGGCGGACCGGCGGACCGGCGGACCGGCGGACCGGCGGACCGGCGGACCGGCGGACCGCGGACCG